>VXBX01004071.1:1899601-1965977 GCA_013400415.1 Scytalopus superciliaris
TTGGCAAATGCATTCCAAATGGAAGCTGATATTGAATTACCACAAGGAAGTATTTGGCATGGTTGTGTCTGAATTCTCACACACTTAAACTATGAATGGCAAACCAAAAGTCAGATGCTTCTGCTTTAACACAGTAAGCGAATATTACCTTATCAATCCTCCCTGTTGAATGTTCATTCAAAATTCCTGCTGTATAGGCCAAAACCGTATTGTTCCTTGTTGGAGGAGAGACTAGAGACTAGCTGTGGAAGGCAGCACAGATCTGTGACTGCCTGAGCTCTGAGAGCTGCTTGCTGTGTCTATATGGACTCTGGGTATGTTTAAGGACTGTTTGTAGTTTTAAGACTGTACCCAGTTTGAGGATTTCATCATGCTGTATGTTTTCCCTTTGTTTCACTGTGTGTTTCTGCTGGAATTTTCCATGGCTCATGGTTTGTAACCCACCCTTGATTGGTCCCTGCTTGCAGTAGGGTAGCATTTCCATATATGGTATATACCTGCCCTTGTATTCCCAGTTTTGGAGGCTTTTACCTTGTATTGCAAACCCCTCCCAGGTTTTTCCCTAAACCCCTCCTGAGTTTCACCCCGTTCCAGAACCATCCCTACTGATCCTATATAAGCCGGGCATCATTTCAATAAGACCCGCTTTTTGCTCTCCCCGCCCTCCCCTGGAGTCTCTGTGTCTCCGCTCCCGTGTTTCCCTATCAAAACCGCAGTTCCTTATTATGTGTTACTCACATGTAACATGTGATGTTCAGAGGAAGAGATGGCACTATGGGATATCTAAGTCCATGTTCATTTTACCTGAGTATTCTGCAGCTAAAGCCTGCAAAGAAAAATCACGATTGACCTCAGCCACTGGACAGGATCCAGTCTATGAAAGTCTGTGCATGAGAAAGAAAATCTAAGATTTTTTGTGTTTTGTATTAGATACAGACAATTATCTTAATTTGATCTTGGTTAGGAAAAAGCACACTCTCCTTGAACAGATGGTGAAAACTCTTGATTTACATCTCCTTTCACAAATCTAGCAATAAGAGTAGTTGAAGATGTTACTGAGTGAAAAAGAGCCCTCATATAGCAAGGCATTGTGTCAATTTTAGGCTGGTAAGGAATCTTTATGAAGCATTTTCTGGAGACTCAGATGATAGACTAAATCTTCTGGAATTGCTATTCCATCCCCATTGATTGTAGAGAGTGCCTAGGCTTTCTAGTGTGTATTTTAGCTAGGAAGTGGAAATGAAAGGGGCTGAATCCAAGACATTATGTTCAGCTAGGTAGGATTCGATGTGGCATAATTTGTTCTTAAATTATTTTTCTAATGATCATTGCTTGTTGTAGTTCTTAAATACTACAGTAATGAGTTTAGGGGGAAAAAAAAGGCCTTATTTAGATAGATTATTTAGTCACTGGTGAAAACGAGATATAGGAGAATAATTTAAAGTGAATAACTTGGAGGATTTTTAGCTTTTTCTTTCTTCTGAATTATCCATGAAAATAAGAGTTTTCTGGAAGTTGTTAATGACTGTCATAGAGTGGGCCTTTATTCACAGTTACAGACCTGGTTAGAGCTGACAAATGTGTGATGCAGCTCTCTTTCAGGATCTTTGGAGGAGCAATTAAGCTATATAAGTAGTAAAATAGAGGAAGTCTCTGTAAAGCACCATTAAAGTAACAAGCAAGTGACCCGACTTTGGTTTTAAGTAATATTAGACAAGTACTAAGGCAAGAGAGTATGCTTAAAGAAAAATATGTCCTTGTGAGGGAATAGAAGTAATTGTTGCTTCAATGTATTAGAAAGTAGAATTAGAATTTGGGAGAAACAAAATTGTGTGTTCTTCCTCTTTAAGTTTTGGAGCATAGGAGTATAGTAAAGAAACAAGTCTGTACTAAACAAGATCTTTGATTTGTAGGGGTTTTTTTTGTTTGTTTGTTTTGGGTGTGGTTGGTTGGTGTTTTTTTTTCTTTTTTTTTTTTCCCCTTTCTTTTTCTTTCATGTGAATAGGAAAGACCCCTCAGAACTCTAAAATACATTATTCGGGATAATATTTTCTCAGATGTAATTTTCCAGTAATTATTGTTCTAGGTTCTTTGAGGAAAACTAAACTGCTCAAATATTTAATTCCTTCTCTTTAAGCTATTTGCTAAATTACATAAAAAGCTTTTTTCAGAGGTCAGATTATTTTTATTTTGGACTGCATTAGCAGTGATTTTAAAACCTGTTTCTTGGTGCAAATACGCGAGGGTTTTATATTGATTTGTATTCTGCAAACATTTGTCTTAATTTAAAATTCTTTTTCTGTTTTTGAATGAAGATTTCTTCCAGCAAACTAACTTCCTAGAATATTTGCAGGAGGCAAATGCAACAGGATCATGAAAAGAGCCTAAATTTAAGTTAACTCAGAAAACAAATAGAGCAAACACCTGGCTTTCTTTTGCTTGTGTTGATGAAGTTGCCAAATGAGAACAAGGCTAGTAGTGATCAATAGAGTAATTGCTAGACCCATCCAGCTCATTGTGATGAAGTGCTGTTTATCTGCATTTTCACTGACTTTTGTTTATGGCCCTTCCACCAGTTTCCAATTTTTATGGAAGTGCTTCAAATTCAGAACAATTGAAATTAATCTCTCCTGTGAGATTTCATGAGCCACTGGAAAAAAAATGTCTGTCTTTCATGATCTTGGGAATATATTGCAGTACATCTATTACAATCCCCTTCATAACAATTTCATCTAATTTTGGTTATAGTTTGTTTCTTGCACAGTTATTTGAAAAATGTAAAGGTCTACACAGACTATTTTTTATTAGGTTGGACCCATTGTGTCTTTGCAGGTGAATATCACATTAAAATAAATTTACATAAGAATAATTTTTTATATTTATAAACTTTTTTCAATGTTTCTCCAATGCAAAAGAGAAACCATCTATTGTATAAAAAGGCTTTTTTTAGTGTTTATTTTCTTTCAAAGTACAAGTTGTGGTACTCACTTTTACCGATACAGAAATCATATTTTTTGTACCCTTATTCACTGGAAAAAAATTCCCAAAGCTCTTTTTGAGAATCCCTATGAGCTGGTGTGTTCACCTTCATTTACTATTTCTCTTTCTTGAACATTTTCCAACAAAATGCAAAGCACCTTCACAATTATTTTGTTGGTATGAATTACTTTAATTTTTTCCTTTTAGAAAGCAGGATATGTGTCATTGTTGAGACGGACAAATGACAAAATATACAAGAAAGTCAGGCATAGATCCCCTTTATTTCTAGTACAGCTACTTTTTATATCTTTCCTAACTGTATGTGCATTAACATTATTGGTGCTTATTACATATAAACAATCATTCATTGGCCACAGTTATAACCTTTTGTCTCTGTACAAATTCACCCATCTTATTATCCCTTATCTTGTAGTTTTCTGAGTTCTCTCAGCACCTGCAAGTTGTTTACAATTCTCTAGCTCTGGGATGTATCTTCACAGGCACACAATCTTGTCAGGGTCAAATTCTTCTTGCTTTGCCAAGGGATGTGCAGACCCATCGCAGTTCCCTAAAGATATGGACATAAACATAGTCTTCAGCTACAGTAGGTTTCTGGCTCTGTGTATGCCTTGCCAGTTCCTAAACATCTCTCCCCATAGCTTATGATGAAATGGCCAGTCTCAAAATGTCCAGTGTGCCTTATGTGTTCAGAATGCATGAAATGTCTTGTCCCTGTAGAGAACAGCTGTTCTTTTAAAACTCTTTTGTGTGCAAATACTCTTATGCTACAGCCTGGCTCATATACTGGTTAAAAAATTGTGATTTATTTTTGGTATTGAATCTCATAGAATTTGAATCAAGTGACTTGTGGGATGTAGTCTCTCCATTTCCATTCAGAGCAAATTCCCCATTGCCTAGTTCCCCTAAACTGTACCCTGTGAAGAAGGTGTCCTGTCCTGTGTCTTTCCCACTCATTTAATATCTGAAGCAGATCTCCTTTAGATCAGTCCATTGCCAAATTATTGTAATGTCTATTTTCACACTAGATGAACAAAATAAATGAGATATAATTATCAACAAAATTTGGTTGTGAATATAAATTTGATACCAGTCTGGCAGCTCTTTTCTTTTTCTTCAGTGCTGGTTCATTTTTGAATGTCAGTTATTTTTTAGACTTGGAACCTAGACCACCTAAGCCATCCTGTTCCTATAAATGTCACAGGACAGCTTTACTCAGACAGGTCAACAACAGTTTTTCACCTTTTATCTTTGAGATGAAATCCTGCAGGCTAAATGTTGCTTAACATATTTTACTCTCATTTAAAATGTTTTGTTGGAGGATTTCACATCAGACTTTTCCAACAGAAGAGATAAAAAATATGCAGAATAAAAAAATGCTTCAAAAAGAACAAAACAAATAAGAAGAAATTAAGAAATCTCCCACATATAATTTTTTTTCATGCAATGTACCTAAAATATTTTAGGTAGCCTTATTCTGTTCCATATCCAGAAAGCCAAATTTACTTAGAATCAAGAAAAGAAAACAGATGGCTTCCACTTTACTGAGCAGGACATTTGAATCAGGTTTTGAAGTAAGTTCAGGTCCAGCCTGTTCCTGTTGAACTCCTTTCCCAGCCCTCAGGACTCAAAACATCAGGTTTTAATTTCCAGCTTACATCTCACACTGAATGGACTCATGTTTTTATTTCCCTATTTGATGGGAGAGAAACTATCATTAGTGACGTATGCTCAGCTGGAAAAAAAAAAAGAAAATAGAAGAAATAAGTGTGAAGTTATTCATTGTAAAGGCAATTAATTTTCTCAGCTTGCTACTTTCTTCACTTTCAGAAAATAGGTCTGTTTAGGTTGGTTTTGTTTTTCTTACTTAGAAAATACGGACCATATATGTCTCTCCCTCATTCTGAATGTAGCAGCACCTGATTTTCTTCACTATCTCTTGTATTACAGTGAATGGTTAATCATGCCAAGCACAACTAAAATCCTTGCTCACTGACTTCCCAGCTTCAGCATTTTGTGGAGCAATAATTAATGTTTGTTGTGGGAAGCAGGCTGGGAGTTCCTCATGTGAGCCTTTATTACTATCATCACTCACACATTGTAATGAAGCAAAAGTGATTCTTCGAAATTGTTCCCAGTGAGATTGCAATTATTAAATATCATCATTGCTTATAATAATAAAACTTTTATTATCTAGGTTTCAACCCTGTCAGTTTGGTCTCCGCTGAGAGCCTGTTTGTTAGCCAAAAGCTGTAGGGGGACATGTTGTGAATAATGTAAATTTCAAACATATACTGTGATGTAGAAACAGCAGGACTTCTAATTGGAAATGATGAATTTTCTAGTGATGGACAGGCAGTGGAGACACCAGTGATTTCAAAGACACAATGTAAGTCGATCCCTTTGTGATACGGATAACTTTATTCAAACACTGAATAGTGTAATGAGCTGGGGCAGCTTAAATGAAATCCTGAACTTAGTATGAAAAAAAAGAATAATGTGGACCTTATTCAGAGACAGGTGAAGAAAGATCCTGGAAGCTGAAGGATAAAGTTTTGCAGGAACCATAGGCAAAAGAGTTGGGCTAGTATCTTGGTAAGGATCTATGTTTAGCTTTTGCTTGGACTATTAAAAATAGGTAAAAAATGTTATTTGCCATATTCAAGAAATAACCTTTTACAAATCCCCAAGATTAGATCAGTAATGGATTCTGACATCAAAGTAAAGTATGGATTTAGCTGAGGAATCTGGTTTAAGAGGAAACAGAGGCAGTTGAGTAACTAACTCAGCACTTGTGGCTGCAGGTTAGAATATTTGACAGAGCCATGAGGAGTCCTGAAAGATGTGTAGATGGCACACTTGTAGAAGAACACTGAAGTGCACCGTCATGTCTATGGCAAATGTACAGTTGCTTACAGGAGAGTAAAATACAGGTTCACAGAAACTGGGAACTGACTGGTGATCACTGATTTCAGTCTTTCTTTAACATACACTGTCAAACTGAAAAATAGAGAGAGTCTTACAGAGAAAAGCATCAGTGTTGCTTTTATAATGTGGAAGTAAAACTGCAGTTTCTAAAATCTGACATGATGAGGTTGATAACATTGCAATGGACACATTAAAATAATAATGAAAACATGTCAGGATGGATTTACAGACTCTCCTGTTTCTGTTGTGTGTGCAAAAATGCAAAGCCAAACTCATAAATATCTAGAAATTAATCTATTGGAGAGAAAAGCAAGCAGGGATTTCATCACTTATCATGACTAAGCTGCAAAATATGAATTCACAGCCAACATTGTTAAAGGAGGATTTTAACTTATCTTCCTTTTCTTATTATTACTCCTTATTTACATTACTGTAAAATGCAAATCCTCCATTCCACTGCATGGGCTTTTACAGACCTGCATGAAAACATGACCTTGACTCCAAGCAGTTAAAGATCCCAGACCTTGTCTCTTAATTTTATAGAAGTGAACTCATCAATTTTTCTCTATCCACTCTGACTTCATACACGTATCAAAGAAAGATGAAAAACAGTTCAGGTCTGTGCCACTGCAGTTCTATCTTTTGTGGGATAGTTTCCACTATTTTGTCTTGTCCAGTAACAATTTAATATTGTCTTGGAAATTGTTCCCCAGTGGAGCAGAAATTATTTTTGGGTACTTTAGCTTAGTACCTAAATGAACTTAACTTTTTTACTTTCAGTGTCTTTGATGAAGGACATGGGCACTGCTTTTAGCCTAAAAAAGCAGCTCCCAAATTAGGTAACCTACCCAAATTTTGGCTTGCAGAGTTCTGTCTCCCCTAGGATATGGTAATATCTTGTGAATACTGCAGATGGTGATATGAAAATTCCTATGCCACTTGAAAGTCTTGCTTCTTCAGTTCGACAAAACAGAGCAGCTGGTATATAGTTACACACCTGAGCCTAACTAGGGTTGAGAAACCAGCCACTGTTTTAGGTTCCATCTAGAGTTTGGATTTTTCTTTCTGGAGAACCTGGTTTCCAGACAGTTCTTTCTTTGTGATGAGCTTTGTGACTGCCCACACAACTAAAATAACTGTGGAATGTGATCCAGAGCCCTTACAGAGCATACTCCCTACAACAAGCACACCTCTGACATATCTCAGCATCAGCTTTAGTCTACTTTGGATACACATATACTTCATTTTTACCACTGATGTCATGCTAATCCGTATAAATAATTAAACATTTTAGGTGGATAAAATTCCAGATTTTGGATTCTGTGTAGACAGACACTTTTCTAAAGCCCTGAAAAATAATTTGAGTAAGGATGAGAAGGGCAAAATGATGTTATCTGTGTTCTCTGGTATATTAAAATTAGATTACTTTTTAGCCAGGATGCTAGATACTTTGAATTTTAACCTCAAGTATTTAGTGCTTCCTTTTTATTGTGCAGAATTGAAATAGCAATGCATAGGACTTTTATTAAAGCCAATACTATCTTGCAACTGACCTTGATGCCTTATCAATTTCAAAAAAGGTATGTCCATTTTCAGTGAGTCCCAAGGTTACATAAAACATCAGAATGTGTAAATATGTTTAAATATACGCACACATTAGTTTATTAACTAAAAATGAGAGGATAACTAGCAGCAGAAAAGAAAGGTTTTAGAATTTAGGTTATTGGATTTAGTTTAGATTAGAGCTGATCTTAAGAAGCATTAAATTAATCTATTTGTAGATTTTGACAGGATTGAATGTAATGCTGCTTAAACATGTCCTATTTCACCAGTCACAGTGACTCTAAAGCGTCATTAAATTGTTCCCAAATAATCTAGGTTTTGAAACAGTTTCTAGATGAGAAGCGATAATCAGAAAACACAATAGGGCTTTCCTCTGTTTCTATAAGGCTCTCATGTTTGAGGCACATGTTTTAAAGGAGGAGTTCTGCTCTCCTTTGTGTATCAATAAAGAACCTTCATGGTACTGCAAGAAGAGCTGTTTTCATCAACAAAAATGTCTGTTTTGAAAGAAAAGTACTTTTAAATGAGAAGTGGTGGTAAGGCAAGAAAAAAATTGTCTCTGGTTTCTTTCCTAAAAGACCAATAATCCAGTAAAATTATGGCAGTTTCAGCCTGATTTTTGCAACACTAGGAGAGAAAAAAATCTCCTCAAGACCATCAGATGACTTTTTAAAGTTATTAGAGAAGCATTAGCATTATTCTCTGCTCATGGTGAAGAATTCTGTTTAAGGCCGACTTCATGCATCAGACAAGACATATTGTGAAGCGTACTGAAAAAAATGCACCTATTACTTTGCTATTCAAATTTTATTCTTATAAAGTAAAAAAATAAAGAAACAAAAAAAGGGAACCAGATAGTTAATAGAAGGAAGTTCAAGTTAACTTCCAGAGATGCAATTTCAGAGCTCTGGCTAAATCTTTGTAGTAAAAAAAAATCAGCAAGAGACTAAGAGTTGGAAAACATGTATAGCTTGATTCCTAGATATAGAGAATTTATTGGAAAACACAGAATAATTTGAAGTTAATTAAAATAATTAATAACATAATTAATGTTATTTTGAATGTGTCTATCACTAAACATTAATTATCTTGTAGCCACTGGAACAACATAATGATAGCATCATTCTTACTGATTAGTGTAATGCTGTATTCCTTTGCTAGAATTTAAATGCTACCAAATGAAGATAAATGGGGTAACAGCCTATATATTTATTAAACAATAGCAAGTCTGTGTTGCTTAGCTTGAGAGGTCTTAAGAACCAAATCTCCTGGTGAAGGAGTTTAGTTGCTGGCCCTGTGCTCATTAATTCAGCCTGACAAATGGGCCATGTTAAATGAGAAAGGGAATGAAAATAGTAACAGAAAGCAGTAATGACTTAGGAGTACCTTATAAAGTTCTAAGGGAGTCACAAGTCCTTGATAGAAGATAAGGCAAAAGGGATCCTCAAAAGTGGAAATACTGGTATTGTAGGTTTTTGTGTATGGTAGGACTTCCTTTTCTAACCTTCCCTCTGTCTCAGAAAGCCATCAAAGATGTATGTAAAGTTACATATTATTAGCATTTAGCTTCTTTTATGGAGGATTTCAGAATCAGAATAAACCTTGCACTTATGGTATCTAAGTATTTCCACCTGCAGAAAGGTTTATACTTAGAAATACGACACTCAGGCTTTTAAATTACTCTCCCTGGACTCAGCACGCTTATACAGGAGCATCGAAGATTCCATGAGTGTGTCACCTTTGTTGCTGGCCTTAGCTCACAGGTTAACCCAATTACAGTAAATATCTCAGCCCTCTGTAGCCCCAGCTGTCTGGCAGTCAGCCTCATTACCTGTAACCAGCTGATTTCCCTTGAAGAAAAGGGGCCTTTTACCACAGAGGGGAGACCAAAGCCTGGCTTAGCTTTATATGGCTAGAGTAGACTGTTTCTGAAAGAATTCAAAATGGGTGTTAATTGCTTTCCCCTTCAAATACTAGGCCTACCTCTGTCATGTGTAGGTAAAGAAAGCAGTGTTCTTTTTAGTGATCGTTTTTCAAGTGAGTGAAATAGGTTTCTGTGATGTCTTGTGCTTGAAAGCTGAAGAGTGAGATAAATATTGCTTACTTAATTATTCTGTCTACCAGTGTTTTTTTGCAGAACCTGAAAACTTGTAGGTACTAAAGCTCTCCAGAAATATTTGGCTTCATGTAAAGATCTTCTTAGGTCCCTGTTCAGTTTGTGATCCTAGCCTATTTTATACAGCTGTTGGAACCAGGGGGTGGTGAGTAGCCATATCACCACTTTTGTAAGGATCTGTGCATGATCTAGTTCAGATCAGTTATCTTAAAAATGGGGAAACTCAGAGTTTTCACAAATTGTGCTAAAGAGAAACACAAATGTCATTAAAGTAAAAAACCTGAATGCTTTAGCCTTGTAATAAGACTAAACTTTTGGAACTCAGTGCATTCCCAGAAGCTTGTGACATTGAATTGTCCATGTGTAGATGTAGAACCCGAGAGTTTAAAAGTAGATTTTTATAGTTATGTAAAACAGGAAGAAAATCAACTGTAAGTGAAACTAAAATGAGGAAGATGTCTTCCTATAAGAACAGTGGGATTTATTATCCTTTCTGTTCATATATGTTGATCTAAGGGTTATGTATCAAATGGTTGGAAATATAAATCTCCTCTATGCTTTAATTTGTATTATGCTAATTTCTAATGGTGCTTTCCCCCCTGTTTGCTCCTTGGGCTTGTCCCTCGTTCCTCTCATTCCTCCATCCTTCTGGCAGTAGCAGCAGGTAGCAAAGTGGCAAAAACAACTGTTGCTCTTGAGCTTTATCTATGACTCATGAGAAATATATGCATCACTCAGATGCTTTCTACCTTTTGTGACTTATATATTCCCTTCCCTCCGTGGGATGCATTTAGGATCCCGTTGGAAGCAATTAGATATGAAATATGAACATATTTATTAAATAAGTACTGTTTTCACTGTTCCCTCAAGTGTGATTTATCAGCACTACAAACTCAAGACTTGATGTAATGTATATCCTCTCACTGTTCAAAGAAAAGAAAAATAAACACAAGCGGCAGGTACAGACTGTATATGGTTGCTGAGCTCCTCTGTCATTGGCAAGCTAATGAGAGAGGATGTGGTAGTCTGATGGGAGGCATTGCCTTTTGATGGGTCTGGAGCTGTATATGAAATGGATTCTCAGAGATTTCTTCATGAGTTTTGGGGTTTGGTTTGTTTGTTGGATTTGTTTGTTTGTTTTGATTTTTTTGTTTAACTGAAGCTATCTTCCAGCACAATGTGCAGACCCAACCATCTGAGAAATTGCCAAGGAGAGAATTTCCGCCCTGTATATCAAGCTGCCTGGTTTCACTATAACCTCTCTGCCAAACATCAGCCCAGGCTGCCAGTCATAGCTTCAAGGGGTAATGATGAGCACAGACTGGAACTGATAGTTCAGCTGGAGATGGAAGCAAATTTGATGTTTTCATGTGTATATGCAAAGTGGCACAACCCTTTGTTCTACACTGTGGGTCAGCAAACAGTGGTGAGGCATTTACGAAACTGCCAGAGATATAAATGGAGAGAAATCAACACTGAAAGATATTCTAACATAGTCAGTATCAACAGATACTACATTCTTTTCTTAATGTGACTGAATAGGGAGTACCTGGATCTCAGGGAAAATGCATATATATATATATATATATATATGTATATCTGTCTATATTCAGAGTATCACTGTGATGGGAATATTGGGAAGACTGACAAGTCAGGCCAATTTTGAACTTTAAGACTATAATTTACCTAATTTGCTTGCTACCAACATGTTCTGTGCTAATAGTTAAATCTCACTCAATATTAATCATCACTATGTATACTAACTCTAAGTTCCTATTTTCTAAATTACCTAAAGTACCCAGTGCCATCGGGCTTGTGCTGTACAGTAAGCATTGATGTCTCTGGCCTTTAGTTTGTCCTAGTTGAAGAAGGTGACCAGCTCAGTGTGAGAGCTCATCTACCAGACTAGTCAGTACTGAAGTTGCCTTCTTTCATGTTTTTACTTCCCTGATATTTTATTCCTATCACCTCCTCACAAATAAGGTGTCCTCCTCTGCTCTTGGTTATGTTTGTATTGTTTTCTTTTGTCTTGTCAGACATTCTGGATAATGTTCTGCCTATTTGCAGTCAATTATTATCTGTTCTCTGGCAATGTTTTGTTACTCGGATGGCTCCTAGTAACAGCACAACCACCCTTGTAACTCTAGTGATCCCATTGATCATATACTTAGTAAAATACTTATATATTGGCCTGATAATACCATCACAGTGTTGCTAAGTACATGTCTACTATTTATAATTACACTCTTCTGTTAATTTATATTTGGTAAAATAAATAATAAAGGACTTTATTTTACCATTTGTGCTGGTATCACACCAAAGATAATGAATAGATGATCATCTTTCGTACTGGTGAGAGCTCAATATTGGAATCCCAAAAAGATCTCTCTGAAGAGGTCTTTAACATGCACATAAATGTTATTAAGAAATTTATAACTATCAAGGTGACTATTTTCTAACAACATAAATTATTCAAGAATTAATGTCCAGGGTAAAAAATATATGGGCTGTGAAGAAAGGCAGATGTACCATAGCTACTGAGTAAAGAAGACAATAAATAGCAAATGTAGGTATATAAAGTGAAGTAATAAGGAAAAAAATTCCTAACCTAATATTTCAAGTATTGATCTCTGAGTTAACCACTATTACTCAGTAATGGGGTACTGGGATTTTAGTAGATACTTCTCCAAAAATCTGTTTGGTGTGTTCAAAAAAGCAATCAGAGTTTAAGAAACTATTAGGGAAGAAATAGAGGAAAAACAAAGTAAAGAACATAATTATGCTGCTGGATAGCCCCATGGTACAACAGAATCTTAAATACCTTATACATATTTCTGGTCTTCTCTTCTCCACATTGAAAATAAGGGTGCAACAGGGAAAAGTACAGAGAGTTAAAGGCTGCATTTAGAAAACTGAGGGAGATTTAAAGATATTAGCAACTCCTTTATGAGAAATAACTGAATGAACTACCATTCACAACTTTAAAGATGCTAATTTTCTTAATTTGCAATAATAATTTCCAAAACCCGACTTCTAATGCATCTAGATGGACATTTCTCCTTATTCTTTACCCCTTTTTCATCACTTTGCAGGAAAGTGAGTTTTCTGTTGAAGAAAATAGACACAATGTTCTGAATCGTGGTATTGAAGGGTTAGAAAAGATGGGAGGGAGTCAGCCTATGCAGTGTTCCTAAAGTAGGGGGAATTTAGCTTTATGCTAAAGGAAGAAAATTAGATTCCCTCCACATCATTTCCTCCTGACAAATCCAGATTTTTCTTTAACCCTTTGCTTATTATTAACTCAAGAGTTATTAGCTTTGTTCTGAAAAATTTCCTGGGACTCAGACCTGAACTCGCTAATCTATGAATGTCTGGCTTCCTACTTTTTGCCTCTTAAAAATCCCAAACCAACCAAATTTGTCATTTTTTTAGGGTTTTATGAGTTTGCACATCCCTCAAGATGTTACACAGGTAATCGGTAATGGTTTAGAGGTCTCAGTAATACAATTTGTTTGTATCAATTTTTCAGCCCAATTGATATTTAATTCCCTAACACATCTCAATGCTATCTAAACTGTTCCTTTGCATGTTTGAGATAGAACCCTTTTGTCATGGGTATAGGGACAAATGCCTTGTGCCAATTATACATGGAATAAAATAGTATTTTAAAAAGTCTGAAGAGTAAGTGGATCAAACTCTTCTTAGGTCTTCCTCTTAATACTAATGCACTTATAGAAGGATTTCTCATTACTTTTAGTGTACCTTAGTAGTAATATTGATCTTGTGTTTTGACCTTTTAAAATGCTGTGGTTAAAAACCAGCTGGAAATTAAGCTCCAAGCAGCTGCTTCCCTTCCCCCTACCTGCTTAGGTGAGAAAGGGACAAAGAGGCAGAGGTTATGGGTTGAGATAATGATTTATTGGAAAAACAGCAATAAGATAAGGAAAACTAAAAGTAACAGTAACAATACTAATAACAGCAGTATATAAAAGAGAGTGATTACCTGCAAAAAATGTTTATGGAAGTCTGACCAACCCGGTCCTACCATGGCCAACAACATGCAGCTTCCTGAGACAAAGGAGAAAATGGGTGAACATAAGCACAGTCTGTGATTTACCCCCAAGCATTAAACAATGAAAAACAATGACAGACAAGCCCTCCAAACAGGATCATCCATGCCATTCCACCACTCTGCTACTTTGTCCCCCAGAAAAAGGAATGAAATGGCAGCAGTTCTGCTGTGCATTCCATTTTTCTTCCTCCCGAAGCCACTCCCCCAGAGATGACGAGGGTGGTACAGAACAGCAACCCAGACACAGCCAGGTGGCTCCAGGCTCCGTGCCCTCATGGCAACTGTGAGACAATTAACTCTGTCCAGGCCTGAACTGGAACACCAAGTCTGCTCTATATGTGCTTCTGCTACAATTTTGTGCTCTTTGTAAATGCATCCCATTTTTAGTGTATGTTTATTTCTTGTGCTCACTTGCAATTAGACAAATTTATTGTCCAACTGTGGCTCTGGTATTTTTTATTTACTGGATTTTCAGCTCAGCTTACTCATTTTTCTCAGATCAAGCTCCTTATGAAAGCTTATCTACTAGTCATGTTGTTTAGTAAAATCCATTTTTCTGAAAGATATGACATTTTTGTTTTTCATTGCCATTTAAAAATCATGAATATTGTAATTTCATTGTCACTCTGAGCTGACTTCTAAGGATGGTATTCTCAGGCACTACTTCTTCCTAGTAAGTATAAAGCACACAAGACATTTCCTTTTCTATCTCTAACCAATAATTGTCAATGGATTTTAAAAGCTTGCTGGACAAACAGTTCATCTGTATTCCTGGAACTGTCTACACAGTTATTACTTGTCATGATCATGAACTTTTGTTCTCTGATGAATCTGATGATTCCTTTATCCATACAGTCTTGGTTTACTGTTTAATATTGGACCTATGTAATGATGGTTGTGCACATCTTTTAGTATTTTTACAATTTCTCAGTTTTTCAGCAGAGCTGTGTTCATTGAAAGGATCGACCTAGATCAACTGTATGCATTAGTGATCTTCACCCTTTATTCCCTTGCTTGCATTTCTTGAACAAGCTTTTTCATATGTATTAATTTCTCAGTCGTATGGATTATCCCATCAAGTCTCCGTTATACCAATTGAATCATAAACTTGGCATATATTGAAAATATTATCTCTATGATTTTTCCCCTATATTTCTTGGCTCACTGTTCACATACATTAGAGATTTAGTGTCTATTATCTTCTTTTTTGTTCCTTTTCTGATGCTATTGTGGACACCACTTATGTTGTTTGTTTTTTTTTTTCTTTTTTTCCTCAGATATTATTTGGCATAAAATATATATTCTTCTACTCTTCATCTGATCATAGCAAATATAGGCAAGACAGCTAATACAATCTGATAAGATTTATGACTAAAACTTTAGGCTCAAACTATTTAGGGACATGATGAAATATTCTGATGCTGAGAAAGAATATTGAAGTGATGTAAAAATATTGAGCTTTCTTACAAAATGTCCATAATAGATAGCAAGTAAGGGTTGTATAGGTAACTGTAATTGCATTCTATTTGTTCCTGCTTCTAAGATTTTATATTAAAGGTTATTAATATTCCTCCATACCTGAAGAAAGTTAAACAAAAACAACAACAGTCTTGTAATTGTATAAAAAAGCCTTTTATGTCTTTGCAGATATTTGGTGACAGGCAGCAGTTCTTTGCAAAACTGCTGTCATGTGGGTCACTTCTCCCTGGTGTGCAGCCCGTCAGGAACAAGTTGCTCCAGTGTGCGTCCCTCACAGAGCCGTAAGTCCTATCATGGTAAACCTGCTCCAGCGAGGGGTCCTGCTAGGACCCTGCTCCATCATAGGATCACATCCACCTGCTCCAGCATGTGTTTCCTCGTGGGCTGCTGGTAGACCTCTGCACTGCCATGTACCTCCATGAGCTGCATGGGAACCTCAGCTCTGGCACCTGGAGCACCTCCTCCCTCTCCTTCTCCACTGACCTTGGTGTCTACATTGTTGTTCATGTGTTCTCAGTCCTCTCTTCCCTGGCTGCAATTTTCAACTGCTCAGTAACTTTGTTTCCCTTCTTAAGTATGCTATCACAGAGGCCTTACTATCACTCCTGACTGGCTCGACCGTGCCCAGCAGTGGGTCTGTCCTGGAGCTGGGTGGCATTGGCTCTGCAGGACATGGGGGGGGAAGCTTCTGGAAGCTTCTCACAGAAACCGCTCCTGTAGCCCCCTTGCTACCCAGACCTGGCCACAGAAGCCCAATACAACCTTGAAAACCTGTCTATTAACATTTGGTTTCAGAAGACAGCAGGAATGGGCTTAGAAAGCAAACGCTTTCAGGAATAGTCAACACAACTGAGAAAAAAAGAATTCTCTGCTAATAAGGAAATGTCACTGTTGAATGTGTTGATTAAGAGCAAAAAACATATTCGGGGTATATAGAAGAACACAGCCAATTCCTTTCTATCAGTTCTGCTAGGTCATTCGTATTTCAAAAATTAAATAGCTGTGCTTTGTAGGAGTTATAGCTCCCATGATTGTAGTAATGAAATTTAATGCTTATCTTCATCTATCCACAATCTATTTAAGATATGTTAAATAAAATTGCCTGAATTATTTGCTTGGAATAAACAGTATGATACACTTAGTAATCTCTTGGGGAATCATTTGCAAAATGAGACAAATTGCTAAATAATAATTTGAAAATGTTTATCCTGGTTTTTTTTAGAGCAGAGAAAATATTTGTTTATGGTGTTATAGAACAATTTAACTTCTTCTCTAGTCATAAACATGTGACCAGTCACTTTTGGCAGATGCTGTGATGTGTATGTATATGCTGTGTATGTTTCCTCATTGGCAGAATGGAAGGTTTTGAAAGAAAAATGAATGATGAAGAATGAATAGAGAACAACCATGCTTTCAACTAGGAAGTTTAGGACAAATTATATGTGTTAAAATTTATGAAACTTTCAAGATTTGCAAACATTTTTCATGAATAAGCCATCACAGCACACATTAACCTTGAGTGCTGTGACCCTATGAATAACAGTAAAGCGCAACTGCCATTGATTTCTGCAATATTTATTCAGTAGCAGAAAGTCTCCAGGTTATGGAAGAAGAGCAAACAGCTTATTTGAACCATGCCAATAAGGTTTAAATTTCATTATAATCTTTGATACACCAATAAATTGCAAAAAATGCTAAAAGACTACTTGAGAGCACAAAAAGAAATTACACAGAAACAGTTCTTTTCCCATTCATATAAACCAAATACAATATTGTACTGACATGCTTAAAAAAATTAGTTGCAGAGATATGTTTTCAAGTTTTTTTTTAAAATGAAGTATCAATATTTTCTGTTTTTGTCAAATTCCTTCAGATCACAATCATTTCAGAAAATTAAAAAAAAAAAAAAAAGAAAAATTAGAAAAGGTGAAAAAAACCTGTGTACCCAACTTTTTTGCTAAGTGACTTTTTTGGTAGAAAAAATTGTGGAACAAAATAGTTTTAATGAACCATAGGAGATGTGGACAGATTACTTAAGCTTTTACATAGCTGTTTGGGCTTTAGCAATATTTCATTTACATATAACCCCCTCTTCTAGAACTCTGTTTTATTCAGAGAAGGTGAACTAAATTTGAAGTGACAGGTATTTGTATAGCAAACTTAATTTTAAGAATGACAATCATTCAGCTGCAGTAAAAAGGCCAGGTAGAAAGAGTAATTGAAGGACTGTATAAAACAATGGTGTGGTGTAAACAGAAATGAAATATATTGCTTTAAATAATTTTACAGTTCTCATCTTTTAGAGACATCTCTGCAAAAATAGGCAGATTATGTGAAATAATTCTTCCCTGAGTGGAAAAAAAACCCAAACAATTTAGACCTCTCTTTTAAAACTGAACCTTAAGGGTAAATGGTACAACTGATTTCCTAACACTTTTGAGGCATGTTCTGTCTGTCTATATAAATGGGACTTTCTACAGTCCATCATATCAGTGTCCAGCTTACTGTGTGATACAAATTGCTTCTCATTATTTCTTCCTTTACCTACCATTGTATTATCTGACAATTTAGTCATTGACAGTTTCATGTTTCTTCTAGATAATCAAAAAAAACTTGCATAACATCTGTCTCAGTAACAACCTCTGCAGAAGCTTACTATGGACATTGGTACTGTGTTTGATTAGAATTCGCTATGAACCAGTCATGTTTGGATGTCACTAAACTGAATGTTAATCTGATGACAGTGTGTTCTACTGATATTCGGTATCATAAGCTTTTAAATTAGAATTCCATGCTGTACTAAGTCAACCACCTCACAGAATTATATAACATAAATCTTCTCTATGTTTATTAGTCTAAGAAGGGTCCACACTTATTAGACAAAGAAGTATCCCCTTAGCCAAATCCTTCTTTTTCACCAGTTTTCAATAAAACTTTAAAGATAAACTTTAAACATTCTACCACTTTAATTCTTTGAAGATTAAGATCTGTCTCATTTTTTGCAAACTCTTGCTCATGAACAACAGTAGAATAGCTAAAATGAAGTGACTCAGATCACACACTGCTTCAGTGCCATGGACACAAAATTAAGACTTTCCCATTTCAAAGATTCTACGCTAACACCAGTCTCTCCCTGAAATGATAGCCAAATTTATTTTCCAAAGACACTTGAATTCTAAATTGCTCACAGTTGGTTTAGAAATAGGAGAGAAGGTGAAATACTTTGAATAAATTATTGCTGAGCTTTGCATACAAACTGTACAGATGTTTTTTACTGCTGAAGAGTGATTGTATAAAAAGAAGGTCACAGGAGAGGATTTAGCTTCTGCCTTTCATCAGCACTGCAGAATCTCAGACTAGGAGAAATACTGGACACTAGTAGTTAAAATAAAAATCACTACTAGTTAAAAATAACTAGATTTTCTTTGAGAAGGTGAGAAAAATCTCTCTATCCCTTGGAACTGTGTCTTCTGGCTCTCAGAGGGACACAAATATGTATCAAGAGACAAGGAAAATAACAGATGAGTCATCTTCCATAGACACTTCCTCTGCTTCAGTTAGACAGAACCCCCAAATTATTTGAGGTATAAACTTTCTCCTGCAGCTGCTCTCTTCTGCTTCCAGAGAAATTTATGGATTCAAGAGATGAAGGCATAGAAGTACAGACACATATTGAGGCACATACAATACTGTGTGAATTTTGATGGAATAAATGGACCCAGCAAGTGAAAAGTGTTTTCATAGCCTTATTATTGCATTATGCTGAAGGTCTGGCTTTCGGGACAATACCTTGGTATGCTTAATCCTATAACAAAAACAGCGCTCGTGCCAAGACTGAAAGTGTATTAAGCCACACAAGAGAAAAAGAACTAAAACAAAGATGTCATTTAACTAGAAATTGAAATGAAGTGTGTTTTTTGCAAAACAAATATATTAGATACTTTCTGGAGATCTTTTTGTTGGACATAGAGAACTGTTAAAGCCTCTTACTTTGTTAAGTGATTCCAAGCAGTAAAAATTCTTCTTTTTTATTCTGAATTGGGAGTGCAATAGTTTTCCTACCTTAGAAAAAACTAAAAGGCACAAAAAAAAAAAAAAAAAGGATACAAATTTTGGGGGAACTGCAGTTTAGAGTAGGTGTTTTCAGAACAAAATTATCTTGGTCAAAAATGTATACTTCAGTATCTGCTACCCTGCGCTTTCCTCCAGACTGAGAATTGTGGCTGGGCTAGTCAGGACTATGCTAAATGCTACTGTTCTTTTACAGCAGTTACCAAAGTGGATGAACCATCACGTTTTATTGTGTTCGTTCAAGGTGGTAGAATCATGCAAAAGAGGGGAAATTTAAGGTGAGTTACATGTTCTATGTTTCAGTTTAGCATTTAGCATAATCCCATAAATCCAGGGCTAGACTTCTGAGAACCCTAGGTGCACATTAAACCTAAGAGATCTCGAAATTGCAGACACAACATACCCTCTGTCAAATGGAAATGTCTGATTTTTTTTAAAAATCCAAAATAACTTCCAACCTGATGAAAATTCCATCTCTGTACTTGCATGGATCAAAGATATGAATGAAAACTGGAATATTCCCTTACCCTTGTAAAAAAATGCTGGAATGAATTTAAGCATAACTTCTAAAGCCTACATAATGGAAAAAATATCCTTGTACTCATACAGGGTTTTTGTGCACGCACAGGCAGTGTCATGATTGACAGGCACATAATTTTTCTGAACATGAAAATGCATAAAAATCTTACTCCTGATGAGCAAAGTAGTCACTATTCCCTTTTTACTAGATTGGAAAAACTGAAGAAGATGGATTCTGCAGAATTTGTTCTCATTTTTGTTAAATCACTGAGTATTTTTGGCTCATGGTTAATTTTTGTCAAGAGATATGCAATAGGAAGTAGACATGCACACACACAAGTCCACTTAAATTCTCAGTTTTATACTGAGTAGTAGATTTAACTGATAATTTTCAACTGTCACTGATGTTTATTTCATTAGAAGGATGTCACCCATTGTCACCCTTGCACCTTTGCTTTAGGACTAATTCAAAGCAAAGGGTGCCATCTGCTTCTTCTGTACTATTACTCTGTGCAGTACCTCAAATTTTCCTGAGAGGCTGCTCTATCTAAGTCTGCTTTGTGTAGCTTACATAGTCAGATGTTTCTGAAGACAGGATAGATATGGCTACAGATGGCAAGAACTGCACCTCTAAGAGAGCAATTCCCCATGCTTTTCCAGACCTGTAGTTAAATGTGTGCTATAGTATACAAGTTAGCATGCTACTGTAAATATAAATATACAGCAGATGGGAAAAGAGAGAGAACCGTTTTGGGTAATACGTTTATATAATTTGGAAATGTAAAGAGCACATCTGGTACAGATGAACAACAATCAGGAAGTTATGACAGGGGAAAAAGGGAGAGAATGTTACAATCAATTGTGTTAAATGAGTTTTTCAAACAACCAAAGTTATGGCCCTTGGAGCCTGGGGAAGTGGTTTGTTCAAAGCACAGGGGAGGGTGGAATGAGCCCAAGCCAAAGAATCTGCTTGGATCAAGATCCTGCTTGGTGAATGTACCGAAAAGGTCATTCACAAACCACTGCATTCCAAACACAGATGGATTTGTGGGTTACATTATCTGGAAACCTCAAAAACAATGTAAATGAAATATAGCTTATTTTTGGAGAAAGGAACTGGCAAAAGAGGAGGTAGGTGTGTATATATATATGTTGTGAGAATGTTCTGCAAAATCTTTCCCACCATCAAGACACATATTTCTGTGCATTTTGATTCTTTTGTTTTAAATACTCTGGTTTATTGAAAAGTCTGTTTGCTTCACTTGGATATGCATTTTATGGATTTCTTATTGGATATTTAATTCCTTTGGAGTATAAAGGGAAGGTGAAGTTTCCTGATATTAGTGGCCAAGTGAAGCATAAGGTTCAAAGCAAAACCATTGTGATGTTGACTGTAAATACCACAGTTAAGGCTCAGCTTAGATGACTACCTCAAGGGTTTGCAGAATAACAGCAACAAAATGTTGTGGCCATCTTATCTGCAGACAAAATCCAGCCTGTTTTATTACAGTTACTTAATTTGTTGGTCTGTACCTTTAACTGAACAAGATGAAAGCATAAGCAACTGGATTAGTGTCTGTAATTCAAGTATCAGAGCTCAAAGGTAAAGTTGATGACTGTTGATCACAAACGGTGAAGAAATGTTTTTCTTTCAGAATAACTTTTGACTTTAGAATGTTAAAAAGAATACAACAGCAAATAGCCATATTTTAAAGGAAAGAAAACGGAAATAGGACCTTATGGCATCAGTCCAGATAAAGTGTCAAAGCAAACATTTTAAACAATGGTGATAATGCACAATAAGAAAAAGCTATTCACCCAGAAAATATCTATTTATGTGGTGTGAGGCTCAGGGGAAAGAAGCAGGTGACCATAAAAAGAAGAAGTGCATTGTAATGTATAAGCAGAAGACGGCTGAGTTAAGGCTGAAAGGACATTCAAATTCTGGCGTTTCATGTATTATGAGGCCCTCATTTTATGACCATAACATTTAATAGAGGGATTTTTCTACTAAAAAAGAAAATGAAGCCCTTCTATTCCATCCTTCCTTATTTCTCATTGAAATGCTACCCAGTGCATACAGAACTGAAGCACAGAAATGCAAAAGAGCAAAGCCACAGCTGGAAGGAGGAGGAAACAGATGGTTTTTTCCCACTTAGGAAAATTGTCCCAATTAAAAGAAAGTATTCACCATAAATAGGGCTTAGAAGTTGAAATGTCACATTTTTCATAGACTGAAAGTTAAATGCATGATTCCTATTCAACTGAAGCAGGCTTCTATATAATTTTGAAGTGTTTCATTTTATTTCAGGTCATTTTAGTCTCTCAATCACAGTGAGCTTGAATTTTCAAATGAAAGCTTGTTACATGCCATAAACCCAAGATTTTCAATTTTGAAGAGGTCAGTGTGGGCATCTATCATTTTGAAGATTTTTTTCCCCAAACTTGTTGCTTTGTGAGAACCTTGTGAAAGCAAGTTCTGTTCATGTGAAAGATACTCAATCCCACAAATTGGCTTTTGCCAAGAAAACAAAACCGTAAGGTCCAACTAGGTCCTTCACATTCATGGCATGGACCTCTTCTGTATCTGCTGGTACGTACTATTGTATGCTTTGTGGTTTTCTCATCTCCAATAAAACTTGTGAGAATTTCAAAGCTATTGCTGAGAGTGCAAGTACTGCTGAGGGGCAGAATAGTTACAAAGGCTCTGCTTTTGCCTTTTTAAGCCTGAACTCTTCAATCCCCAATTTCTCCAGTAGCCTCCTCCTCTCTACCTTTTCTTCACCTTCCAGTCCATGTAAGGAATACCAGCTCTCATGGTATAATAACATTACTTCTTTTTTCTTCCTCTCTTCATGGGTTTCAGGGATAGAAAGAAATAACACGGAGAAAAAGTGTTCTCAGTTTCAAATTCAGCACCTTACACTGTAACAGCTTCTAACAACATGGAAGTGCAATTCCAGGGGTAGTGCTGCTTACCCCTGTGTGAGAGACTGGAATGTTAATGCTTAACGACTCAAAGCAATTGTCCATTTGCAAAAGCAGTGGGTGCTTTGCTGATGATGTATAAAGTAAGCGCCCAGGTGCAGAGTGGGTGCACATGCACCCCCAAAAGCTACAAGCTGGGTTTTGAGCCAGGTAGAGGAAGAGGCCAATAAGAACCAGATGCTGTGAAGTGGGATATTGCTTTTTATCATGCCAATGTCCTCCCTTCCACAACTGGCTCAGGTATGAAAATTCCCCTTGGGGGAGATATTGGGACATTCACACATCATCATCATCATCATCATCATCATCATCATCATCATGGCTAGGCTTTGTGAATGAAGATTTGGGAAGGGCTCTACCCACTCTTGCTGCAAGCGCGCTGGTGGCTAAAAAGGCCAATGTGAGACAGGCAAGTCCGGTTGCAAAAGGCACAGTGGAAAGTCTCCACAGGCAGTGTTGGTGAGGCACAGTTTTTTCTGCGTTATCCTTTTTCTTCGAGACTGATCCTGCATGCGCTCTCAAAGGAAGCAGCAGCGTTATAGATGGTGTGCCTCCATGCCTCCTGATTGGAGGCCAGAGTGGACCTGGTCAATATGGCCAAGGCTGAGGTGTTAGTGGGAGTCCTTGTACCTCTTCTTCGGGGCTCCTGTCTTGCGGCAGCTGGTGGCAGGCTCGCCCATAGGCCTGAAGTTATTCATCCTTTCTGATTGGGCATAACTGGCATAACTTAGAAGGGGTCATAAACTATCAAAGACCTCTGAAGTGCTCTGTGATCAACACTGTTAGATCATACGGTGTAAATGTCCCTGCCCTAGGGGAGTTACCTGGGAGTTCCCATAGAGCCTGAGCACATATTAACACTTTGAACTTTGTATGGCTTCCCCCAACCGATCAAAACTAAGACTGTCACTTCACTCAATGTACATCGAAATTGCAACAGTCAAGTCTCATCACTGGATCCTAAGTAACTATATATATATACCTTTCTACTCATATCCTTTCTTTTTCTTTCTTCTCCTAACTTCTCAAAATAGATTCTAAACCAGACTAAAAAATTCCAGTCAGTGCCTTAGTAAGTGCCTTGTTGTCTGGATAAATTAAAGCTGACTAAATTTAAGTTTTCTAAGTTAAAGTTTGTGAAACACCTTACTTTGTCTGGATGTTGTTTTAAATTTTTTCAAGTGCCTTATTCAACCTTAATGTTCTAAAATTTACAAGGAAAGGTGTTTTATTGAATGTCCTGAGAATTTTGTTGTTTCTCCCATGCACCTCCCAGAGTAAATCAAACAGTTCTGCCCTAAACATGCCAAGTGGACTAGGGTATTGATGCCTTAAAGGCAGAGTTCCTTTTGTAATTTTCTGTCAGACTTTAAGGAGCAATTATTTATAAATAGATTATGTGTAAACTAAAGGCCTAAAGAGGTATGCAGTTACGAAAAACAAGTGTATTAATCTGTATATTTTTTTGTGAATGAATAAATTAACTCACATAACACATGCAGGATGCATAATCTTTCATTGCATTTATTAATTTCAATCCAGCACTGATGTAAACAACTTACTGGCTGAGAAAGGAAAGATTTACCTTGCTACATATATCACATATTTACCTTCCAACTGAAATTTTGAAATAATTTTCATCCAAGATTCTTCTATAAACTGGAGGATTACATCACATTATCACTGTGCTACAAATTTCTGTACACAATATTCCCCAAAGCAGCTTTTACAACTGGAACATTTTCAAACATGTAACTGCCATATTTTGTTGTCTGGCAAATTGACAAAGGGGCATTTCCTCTGTAAGAAGTGCAGGTGTGGGCTGGAGAGACCTTCAGAGGCAGTATCACTGACCCAGTGTTTCGGTCTTGTTTAATACCCTGTGGCACAAAGCTTGATTGTACTTAACATTGTTCTTTCAGTCTCCAACACTTTACATTCATGTGAATAAGCCACACCAGGAGGCAACTAAGATAAGGTACATCCTGTTATCTCTGCCTTCCCTGAATTCTCTTCCTTTGGCTGTTTTATTAAGATTATTATAACTTGATATTATTTTCCCTCTCCTGTTAACTCCCCTTTTTCATTAATATTGTATCACCTATTTCTGTTTAGGCTGTGAGAGAAAGTAAAAGGTGATTTCTTCCTGTGAGTCCACATAAAATCCAGCTAGGGAGGGGAGGGGTAGAACCCCTTGGCAGTTACTAAGGGTTCCACTGTTGACAGCACAAGCCATTCAGGGCTTTCTGCTGCTCTTATTAACAGCATCCAAAAGGTCTACCACATAAGCCCACATGTGCTCTGGAGCCAGCTTTTCATGGGTTGACAGAAGAATGGCACGGGTTCATACTGCTTTATTACCAAAGCACTGAGGCATTTGGGTGCTATGTGGAAAAACAGGTTTCTTATTTTGACAGGAGGGAGAATGATATGAAGATAGTCTGTGAAGAGTGACATAAAAATCATTACTCACCTTTATCATAACTGAAAGCTTGGTAACTATTCCATCAGTCACCAGCATCTTAAAAGTCTGCCTCCCTGTAATGAGGGGGCTGATTCAGATTTTGCTTTTATGAAATATCCAGTCAACCAGCGACTTCTGCTTTATATTGCAGTAAGAAAAACTCAGCTCATGCTTCCTGCATGTACTTCTCTTTGTGTACTTCTTGATGCTACTGAACTCCAGCTCTCTTTGTTCATCCCTACAAAATATCCTTAACTGCAATTGATTTCGCGTTTTTTACTGAATTTGGTTTGCTAAACTGGCAGCAAGCAAAGTTGAAACTAGTTCTCAGGTACTGAGTCAGCATTAGAGGCACTAATGCAGAAGTAACAATTAAGATGTAAGATGGCTGAAATTAGTGAGCTAAAGAAAGGAAAAGTGGTAAAATCAACTTTATCTATTACTTCTAATGGACTTCATAGACTGCACTTTGTCAATAACATGAGCACTCACAACATACAGTAAAAATGCAAAGTACTTTATAGATACCCTTGTTAAAAGGACTCCTGCTCCAAACAGCTTGATATTCAAAGAGATAATCTTTCCTGGCAAATGTAGTGTAGAGACGGTGTGAATCCAAACAACTGAGAGATTGGTCCCAAGATGTTAGGAAGTTTGCAACTGCTTGCTTCATATGTATGTGCCTGAATTTAGCTTATAGCTTTGATATTTTTGTTTGTCTACTACATGTTTAATTAAAAAGACAAAAAGGAGAAAAAAAGGCATAAAGCTACAGAGGAGTCTAAGTCTTCGCGACACTCTTTGTCCAAGAAAACAAAGTACAGAAGTGTGTTAGAGCAAGGTAGCAGGTGCGGCTCAGACTTAGTATAAGTAAAGGCATAAGGTCAGAACTGTTACAATAAAAAAAAATATCTTCATCTTCCGTTATTATGTACTGATACTTTTTCTAAGAAAAGCATGCTTTGCAGAAGGATAAACAACATATGTTTTCACAAGGAGTCCTCAGAATTTCTGTCTCAGGAAGTGATTTAATCACAACCACCCTGGGTATTTCTCCCTTGCCATTCAAAGTAGCTATCAATCTGATGGCTTTGTCTCTGTCTCCATGAAACATAGGTACCTATTAAACTAACTCCTTGGAACAAGGTTTATATCCAACAATGCCTGTATGTTTTCCTAGCACCCTACCTTGGGTCTTTGCACAGTTTGGTATCAAATCCCTATAGTTTAGTAACTAATTTTTCATGGTAAAAGTTTTTGTTTTCCTCTAGCAGAAGTATTATGACATATTCCCTTGTGGTGTAGGATTAGTGAAGCCCTCATTCAGGACAGTGATAATAACACTGCCTAAATTAATCTGAATGTAATTTTCCCCCACTACTTCACCCTTCATGTACAAATAAATCACATTTCCTTTTTAATCAGGTAGCAATTCTGTATGGTTTATGTCCAATCTAAATGCAGCATGGAAGGTGCATATGGAAGGACTTTCACTGATGCAGGCTTTTGAATAAAATATATTTCCTTATGTTATTTTAATCTAATCACTGAGGGTTTTTTGCTTTTCTCCCTTTCACATTTCTCCCTCCTCAAAAGGAATGCACAATCATGCTTATTAAAATGTGAGAAGAAAGCTTTGGTAGAAAGAAAGTGGTGAACATTCATTTACTCATTTTAAAAAAAATGAAAATCTGTTGAAGGTAAATTTTTAGATTAAAGCTGAGAGGGGGAGGAAGAAGGGAATAGAAGATTATCAGTGGGGAAGTAAGTTATAAGAATTTGTAAACCCACAGGGAAAACTCACCCCTCACCCAGACAGTCTTCTAGGAATGTAGAGTTAGCTTGTTATTTCAAGATCCTGTTTCCTCCCCATCTACTGCATATAAAACAAAACATATTTCCTCCTAATATTTTGGAAACAACTGGGCTTTAAGAGCAGGCCAAGTGAGGCTGTTTGTTTTAATACATTGCTTTCAATAACTTATCTTTTATCATCTGCAATCAGAGTGCTTTCTCTCATATGACAGGTGTAGACCAAGCCTTTCCTCTCTAACCCCATAGGGGTGCATAAGTGATTCAGTCCCTGCAAAGTGCCTCTTGAACTGCACTGAAATCTGTGATTGAGGGCCTTTTTGTTAGCAGTGAGCTCATGAAGCACCAGTAGGCTTCAAAAGCACTTAATTTTTAAAGTGGGACTTTTAAAAACATGCTATATTCTGATGGATATTATTTTATTTTTTCTTCGCCCTGAATAATCCAGAATAACACTATAGTAAGGAAAATGTGTGAGGATATAAAAACTGCAAAACACAGAAACCTCCAAAGTGATAAGGCTTAATCCTATCATGATAGGATGGCTCCTTTCCAGACAGGCCGTATTTGCATTTGACAAGGCTGTGGACTCCTGTCTCCACCAAGGAGATAGGAGGTATGCCCCAGCTGGAACCGAAACCAGTGTAGCAACATCTATTGTTTCCTTTGCTCTCTGTGGTCATAAATGTGGATTTTTCTGTCCCCTCTTAGTTAACATAATGTATTCTCCTAATTGTAATGTCCCATCCCAGTTCTTAGCATAACTCAGCCTCCTCATTGTAATATGCCTATATACATCGAGATTTGTAATCAATAAACAGATTCTTGTCCACTGCCCCCGGATAAGGGTCTCGTTTCTGACCGTTACAAAAATGTATGAAGAATGTTTGTCACACACCCTTCAACCTGCATTGCATAGCTAGAGTAAAGGCACAGGCTTGGAAACAAACTAAATTTTGTTGGCACATGGCTGCAGAAACAGTATTTCGTCCAGCCTCATTTATTAACAATCTAATTGAGATTTTAATTGCTCTCCAATCAATTAGTAAGATACGACAAGTGTAAAGACTGTTGAGAAAAAATTGGGGGTGGTGGAATAAAAATATGTATAATAATTTTTGAGGTTCTTCATGGATTTTGTTTTTATTTTGTATGTTTTTATACCAGTAAGACAATTCAGCTTGACAAATGTATGTCTCCCTCTTGAAGTGGTCATTTGAGATGGAAATCCAACGGAGAAAATTAACATAAATTATGTAATTGTAAAAACTTAGCTTTATGGTCATTTGGACCTTCCCATGAAACTTTCTCCTCTCACTCTGATCCTTATGTATAGAAAATAAATTACAGTGTTAAATAAATTTGTTAAAAAAAACCCAAGCAACTGACCTCTATAGCAGAGACTGAGGACTGCTGAGTTGTGCTACATAGTTCTTAAATCTGTCATAACTGAAGGCCGATCTCCTTTGGATTAATATGTAAGGGTTGTCTCTTTTGCAGAGTACATTTTCAATCCATCTTTACTGAAACAATGTTCTTTTTGTCTGATCACAGTGGGTTTCAAGTACTCCTTGGAAATGAGGTAGCTGAAGAATGCAGTTCATTTTTTCCTGGTTGGTGGGCCATTTCCACACATGACATTGATTTTTATTAATTCATTCACTGCTTAATGATTACTGCAATTGAAAAAAAAAAAATGAATCAGGTGAGAGATCAGACTTAGCTGTTCATTTACTTATGGTGGAGCATTTGCTAGCCCCTGTGAGTCCTCTGCATTCACTTCTGTACTGGTACTTTACATTTCCTGTCCTTTCTCATCCAGTGGCTCTGACCATTATATCAGAGGCATTTATTCCTAGAATGCATACATGTGAAAGTGCCTGAGAATTTAGTGACATTTTATGCTGGGTGCTCTATTGGTTTGCCCAGTATGGGCAAAGGCAAATGTGAGCAGATTGTCCTTGGCCTGAGAGTTTAGCAGATAATAAAATAGAGACATATAAAACTGAGATTACTGACCACTCTGCTAAACACCCTTCTGAACTGATTTAGAGAAAGCAGATGGCCTTCAGCCAGAAAGATTTTAAACCACAAAGGGCTGAATACTCCTGAGGACTCAGTATAATAAGGGTTCAGAAATCAACTGCCTTTGTAGTGTACAGAATCTGTAGGATTAAGCAAGCTCTACAACAGCAATAAGGGCCAGTCTGCTACCAATGAAGCCCTATTGTCAAATACAGTTAGAAAAAAATAGCAAAGAGAAATCTTTGAGAGGTCTCTAAAATATCCTCTGAAATTTTTTTTCTGTGCTTAGAGAAGAAAGGCTGAGAGCCTGGACTTTTGAGCTCTGAAGTACAGGGCATGAGGCATCCACACTCAGTTGGAGAGGCTAGAAAACTTTTTCTTTAATCAAGAAATAATAATAAAAAGAAATTTGTCAACATGATTTAATGAAAAACTCCTGGCAGGAAAAATTCTCACACTCCAATAACCTCAGCATTCAATAATGCTTGCAAAATGTAGTTTTCTGCCTTCAGCAAACATGAGGGTTGGTGATATCTGAGTATTTGATGGGATAGTTTGGAGAGGCATAATCTTGCCATGTGGCTATGGTTGCATGCACACTACATTTGTTATGCTTTCACCGAATGCTGAAGGCTCGATGACTCCAGAGGAGAAGGATGTCTAGTCTTCCAAGAAACTGAAAACCGAGTAGGCCATTGTTGTTTCATTGGTTATGTGTAATCCAGCCCCAGCAGATTTCTGAGACACATTAATAATCAGGAAACCTCAGAGACTCTGGTTATGTTGACAGAGACAGAATTTATTCCAGCCAAATTCCAGCTTCCACAAGCTTTCTGATGTTGAATGCTTGTCCTTAATGGCAGATGAAAGGTGTGTCTTCTTAAGCTCTTAGGTCACAGTAGTAGCTGTGTGTGGGATCTCCTGCTAAACCCTATTTCAAAAAGAAGCAAGACAGAGAGCAAATAAACCATGGGTCTCTCTCTTTGTAGCTTGTTTTCTCCAAACACTACCTCAGGCACCCGGGAGGCTCAAGCATGTAGCTAATAATAGAACTGGTCCTGACCTGCCAACTAAACTACAAGAGCCTACTTGCTAAGCTAAAAGTAAATCACCTTTGAAGGAAAACAGGGAATGAGGAATACAGAAACATCTTTACAAGTGAACTATACCCAGTTCTTCACAACTTTCTTCTTGGAATTCTGCAGCTCTGAATTGGAACAAGGATTAGTTTTTTTTGGGGTGTTTTGTTTTGTTTTGGTTTTTTTTTGGTTTTTTTTTTGGGGTTTTTTTTTTTTTTTTTTTTTTTTTTTTTGGTAGAAAAATTTAATTTAACCTAGTTGTCTTTCAACAGGTTAGGTAAAACTTGAGGTAGACCTGGAATTCAGCCAAGCAATGATGTGTAAATTAATGAGTAGCAGTATCAGCTATTGTAAGAACAGTGATTGGGATGAAAGCAACTTCCCTAGGAAGCCATACTGTAAAATAAAAGGGAGAGGCAAACCACATCTTAGGTTAGTAAGGCTGTGGTACAGTAGCACAGAGTTAAAAAAAAATATTAGTAAGAGCAAGAGGTTGATAAAAGACTGAATATTTTTGCTTTCCTTGTTCACCTGGAACAGACCATGTTTAACTGTTTTTTCTTATAATATAAGCCTCAAACCTAGAGTTTGCCAACATCTTCTGTCTTTGAAGCCACTCATTTGGATGTCCCATGGCAAATAACCTAGCACAGCTAAAATTTTTCTCTGTAGGTGACACTGAGGCTTGCTCTCTCTTTAGCAACTGCAATGCAATCTACAGTTTCCAAGCTTGCATCTTCTTGCTAGCTCTGTCCTCAAAACTGCATTTTCTAATAGAGACATGGGTCACTGTTAGTCAGAGAAAAATAATTAGCATGTCCTTGTTGGCTAAAAGCTAAATTAAGCATGCTTGTGCTGTGTCTGAGAAAATGGCTTAGTTATAGGCTGTTGCTCTCTGGGGAGGAGACATACTGTTTCTTAATGTTTTTAAAGCCCTACATGAATTTATGGTGCAGTACTAATTATGGTCAATCAGTGTATCCTCTTAGTTTGGAGGCATTCACTGAATGATACTACAGACTCGTGATGATAAGCTCCATGGCAATGAATCATAACTTTAATTGGCTGGCTGGGCCATCTCTGGAATCCATTGATACTTAAAAATCCTTCAAATGTGACAGTAAAACAAATGCTGGGAGACTCTAAGCCTTGTCTAGTCACCCATGGAGTCTCTGAAGCCCTCCCTGATTTTGTATTCTGTTTATGTTAACTTGCTATTCATGTTTGTCATTTCCTTGTTGCTGCAACGGCAAAGTCCTATGTGGACTCACGTTCTTTCTCTCATGAAAACTTATGACTACATGTCCATTTGAAAATGGGAGACCTTGTGGCCAGCCCTTTCAGCAGTACTACCCTCACCTCTCTCAAATGGTTTTAACATCTGGGAGAATCCCAGGATGTTCTGGGTCTGCTACTTGGCTTTTTCCTATATCGTCTGATCCTTATTAGGGAAACAGCGTCCTTTCTCAACTGCTCGGGATTCAAAGCCTTTGCAGCCTGGCTAGGAAACAGAAAGACCTTTTATTGCTAAGGTAACTTTCCTAGTCTGACTAGGTGAGCCAAGATTTCTTGTCACTTCAGTGATCCTGAAGTAAACAGGTGGTGAGGAGAGATGATGAGGTGGTAGACAAGGAGCCCTGGAGTTGAACACTCCAGATCTTACTTAGCTAGTGCCTTCATAGGAAAACCTCCTCCGATTTCAGTAGAAAAGGAGCCATAATGCAAGCTGAGCAAAGAGTGATTAACCTCCTCAGAACCTGGCCAGGTTCACACTTCCTTTTGGCCCATGATCTTTGTTTTTGCAGAAGATCCAGATCCCACTCCTTTATATATACAGCTAAGGAGTGTACAGTAAACACAGCTTGTTGTCTGGTGCTGGGTAGGTCCTGAAGGCCAGCTATAAGCAATGATGGGTTTGTGCCTTCTTATGTGTTTTCACAAATAATTCACTGAGGATGACTGAGAGCTCTAGCAGAACAAAATGAGAAATTACCTGATCACCAGCTCTTTTGATCTGTAGGTGACTAATCTGCTCTCACATCATGAGAGGTGAGCATGCTGAAATCAAATGAGATTTCTGATCAGCAAGCACAGAAAGTAGGGAGTTTTCTGGAGTCCAGAGAAGGAAATGCAGCCTGTAACAATTGATATGCACACAGGTAGCCCGGAGGACTGAACCAGGTTAGGGTACTAAGGAAAAGTTTATTCTGGAGTTGGAAACCCTCAATACACTGCAAAGCACCACTGAATGAAATCATGTGGTGGGATGGAGAGCATCACCAGGCCTGTTTACTGGTGGTTTCATAACAAGACCTTTTGCATTCTCATAACTTCGAGGCTGTGTTCTCCCCTGTCTTTTTATAGGCTGTCTCTCTCTCTCCCAGCAGAGGCCTTACAGCATGTCTGTGAGAAAGTGTTATCTGTACACAGGAATCTAACTTCTCAAAACAGGCAGAGAATAAACATCTGTAGATGTAATAAATGGAATTTTCCCACATTGATCCTTTCCTGGGCCTAGTTTGCCTACCAGCAAATACTTCCTTGAGTGAAAGCCCTTTATCCTCCTTGAATATATATTCTGCATTTACTTTTCTGTCCCTTCACAGCCCATAATTATCAGCCCTGGGGCTGAGGTGGAGGCAGTACTTAGAACTATTGACAAGTGTCAGAGTCAAAAAGTACAGTGCTAATCGATGATAAAGCCAGGTTGCTACTTACTACCCCAAACTATAATATGACAAGTTTTGTTTCCAGAGACCCCAAACAGTATTTCACTGGAGAAGAGGAACAATGTAGAAGCAGCCTTTATTCCTCAGTTCTGCATTTGTAGAGAGAATTATGGTTTTTTATGTGCCAGTTGCAATCATCTATTTTAGTTGAGACTGTAATTGTATTGAAATTTAAAGAGAGGTGTACACCTCAATGACTCTTTTTCCAAAATCCTTTTATGAGCCACTAGTATGGAAACACTGGTTTCAGAACAACTAATGTTGTAAGGAAACAAACCATTCTGAGGGACAAGAGAAACATAAAAACCCCAAAACTAGACAAAACCCAACTAAATCCACCTAAAAAAATACAGGGGAAAAAAAACCACACAAGAAAGGCATCAAATAACAAGCTGATTTCCACAGGTAGTGGTAATGATCTTATTACCCTTTTTATACCCCTTTTCCTACCAACCTTTATATTGAGAATTTAAATCCTTTCCTTAGGAACATCTGAAATCAAAATTTTACTGAGCTTTCTCTAGGTGCCAGCTGCTTTGGAGATAAGATCTGTTCTTTTCCTCCCATAGTGTAATCCCAACCTAAAATAGTCTCTCACCTAAAGCTGCAGCCACAAAAGACAGCAGTATTTGCTGACTTTAGAAAGGGATTTTTCAATTTTTTCAGTGTTACATTTCTCCTGACCTCATTGCTAGACATTCACAGCACTTTAAAAGAAGAAGATTTCTGTATTACCACAATACCAAGATTTACTTTTGTGCCTTCTTTGTTAAGGCTTTAGGTGCTCATTTCACTGCAGTTGATGAGGATCAAGTACAGAATCAACAATTTCTTCCTTCTTGGTCCCTGGTGATGTTCGTCTGTTCATATTTTCTTGATATGACCTTATTTTGCTTCAGTGAAATGTAATGAAAAGCCTTGTAGGCCATTCCTAAACTATCAAGCACCTACACTAACTGTCTTCAGGTATTATTTCTGCAGCATTAAAAAGTGGGTGGAAGGAGGCTAAAAATAAAATATAAAAAAGAGATAGTTATAAAAAACACATAGAGTTGTGGGGAGGGGATTGCAACCTCCAGAGCTTGACTTCCATAGATTCTAAACTGAAAAGCTGCTGTTAAACTATGTACTATTTTTGCCTATGCCACATAGTTCCAGTATGTTTTAGTCAAAGTTCTTAACCCAGTTCTTCCACACCTCATTACTCTTTTTTTTTTTTTTACTTTTACCAACTGTCCAATTTACACAAAAGCATCCTGTACAATCCCCCCAATCTCACAGTTTCTGTTTTATATGGTATGAAACACAGAGAAACTTTTTTTCTTCAAAAGCGCTGATTACTTGGTCAGGTAATTAAGTGAGGAGGGATACACTCATAGTAATCAGATTATTGCCTCCTCTTTTCATGTCATAGGAGACAGATATGTTGGAGTTATATTCAAAAGGAAACCACAATGCAGGGAGAAACTGTTAAGAGCAGTTTCTATTGGCAGCATCTAAAGATGTTTCCCTGTAATCCAGAAATCATATCATTAAGACTATGGTTTAAAAATACCAGCTGGTTATCTAAACATATCCACAAGATTTGTGCCATGCAGACAAGCATATTGTTGGCATTTTTGAATGGAGTGCTGCTAATACTGGAAAATAGTGGAGGGCAACTAAATTGCTACTACTTTTCCTACTGTGAATTGGAAACCAGGTGCAATTAATTCCTGTATTAATTATGGGGAGGATAAAGGAAAGAGACAAAGTCACACGGCAAATGGGTGATCATAGTTGTTCCAATAGGCACAAAAACTCTTGCTAGCTAGCAAACAGCAGTTTATACTAAAAATAACTTACTTGTACAGTTAATTTAGTAGCGTGGAGAAACTTTCAAGGCCCCGAGTATTTCAGGCAGAGAGGGTCAAGTAGGTAAGATAGAGAATTGGATGCACTAAATATTTTTTCTTTTTGTTTAGTCTCACTCTGTTTTTACTTAACCTGGCCAAAGTGCAGAATGTAGAATAAACCCTAAGACATCTCCTACCATTGTGAAGTGCCTTCTAACTATAAAAGTGGATAAGAAACTGCCCTTTTCCTCCTGCTTTGCTTTTACTCTTGGAATGCTTGAGGCTGAACTATGTGATTAATAACTTCCTACTGTTTATGAATAGTGAGCCCCCAAAATATGCAGGAAGATTTAGAAACACGAGTGTACATGCAAAAATCTGAGGCCTGTAAACATACAGTCAGTTTGCAAAAGTATTACTCATTCTGTGCCCATCTGAGCTTTGATTTATGAGATTAGTTTTCTATATTTAGATTTGAATTATTAAGAGACAATTCTATGAAAGTATCTTTAAGAAAACAGTAACTAATCTCATTAGCAAGACAAGAGTCCATTTCAAACGAGAATAAGTCAGCCATCCACTTGAAAAGACTCCTTACTCCTACCTCCATCACCTTACCCCTCTGCAGAATTCTTCCCCAACTCATGCCTTCACAGCATTATTGCAATACTACCACATTTAGATTGTTCAAACCATGGTGGAAGGCTGTTTCCAGGAAATTCAAAGGCAGTTCCCGTCTAGCTTTCACAGTGCAGAGAATTCTTCCTGCATCCACTGGTTAACTGTTGCAGCAGTTAGAGATTTTTTCACTTATTTCTAAAAAAACATAGACATTCATAAAGACTCTCAAAATTTTAATGGCAATTTAGTACCCGAAAACAGAACTGAAAATATCATAACTATGGTTGTTATCTGTGGAAGGTTTCTTGTTTTTAATTTGGCACTGGTTTTATAAACTTAAAAAATGTTTTGATATGCATTGCCTTTGAATTATTAATTTTAACTAGTCACTATTCTTATTAAGTAGTAAATCTTGTGATATTTCTGTTCTTTGGTTGTATAATTAAGATAGGAGAATGATGACAATAATTATGGCTAATACTGACAACTGAAAATGTTAAATATTTGATTAAAATGTTAGTGTTTACTTAAGAACAAAACTACTGAAATTCTTGTCACTACCACCACAAATTTCCATTCATGTTTCGTGTTTTGTGATCTGTAGTGTACTGAATAACATGAAACAGATAAATGCATTGTGTGCCTCTAATATGAAACTATGGATTAACAAAAACTGAGGCTAGAATTCACCCGGAATCAAAAGCTTTGTGACATTTCCACCAATATGCAGCAGTTAATTTTTTAATGTCTTCTGTGACTGCTGTTATGAGTTTGACTCACTGCAAACCAATCTTCTGTTTCAATTTTACTATCATCATGATGCTAATCTGTGAAAATATTTGTAAGACTTTTCAGGTTTCCTTAATGCTCTGATGTGCCAGCATTATGTTCAATTTTGGAATTTTTTAATGATACTAGATGATCTGATTTTTTTTTCCACTTACAACTCTTTATTCTGTACTTTCAGCAATAAAGGCACTAACTCTCATTAGAGCAAGGCTTTGCATTACAATTTGATCTGAGAACCTCACATCTGTGGTGGTAAAGGTGCTTGTACATTTGCACACTCATTGCCACATCTGCACACACGTGTCTTGAGGAACATTTCATAACTCTCTTAGGGATTTTTTTCGTTTGTTATTTTTTGTGAGATTTATTTTCCTTCTGATGTAAGCATAGAAGAGTGTCAGCACACAGGACTCAACCAGCTCTGCTTGCAGTGTGACTACAAAATAGGTATTACAAGCATGAACTTGAATTCCAGATTAGAAAGTGTGTAGAATTAAAGTTTGCTGGAGCTAGGTTAGGAAGTTTTTTCTGTGGATGATTCAGGCTAATTCCCACTGATGTAGATTATGTTGCTTTTTAAAGTTAGAGAAAAATCAAAGGAGTATAAATGAGAATCAGGTAACAATTTTATCCTTATCTAGAACTATCAATTACAAATCTATTCTCAAATCTATTTAAACAAATAAAATTAATTTCCTGCAAAGACAGGGAGGAAAAACTGTTCATTAAAGCTCTATATATCTGAAAATACCTCAACTTTGTCCCATAGATATTTCTTGGATGTCTTCTTCCTCACTTTGCAGACTTCATTCAGTTTACCAATGAACACATTCCTACTAAGACAGCCTTGAAGGGAACCAGAATGAATGTTCAGAGCTATCTGATTTCAGATTTGTATTTTGTGGGGGCATGAAACAGGGTCACAGGCAAATTCTGCTGATGCCGAAAAGTTCAGATTTTAAGTCTGGCCTGAGAGGAGATTGGATCCTCCCCTTCTATTGCCATTGCAAATGACCAGGCTGGCACCTTGAGTTTTAAGAGAAGTACTGAGTCTCAGCAGTGAAATGACCAGTGAGGAAAGGGCTTTCCAGCAGCCATTCATCCTCCTTTCACTTGTATGCTGTGAGCAACAGCAGGACCCCAATTCAAAGCTGAAGGTTATTCCTTCCGAATGGACCTTTGGCAAGTTCAGGGGCTGGACTTTTGTGGCTTCTGACCTTTCAGAAAAATACCTGGGGAAGATGAAGAGAGCAGGGTTATGTAGTTTCTTACCAGATGAATGATGAATTTGTTATCATTCTGGACTCAGCTAGAGCAGACAGTGTGCTCTTATTTGAATGTAACTATGGAGTTCCTAGGAACAGAATTGATGTAGGAACTGGACAAAGGTCTAGTGGAGTCCTGGACTCAGGTCAGCAGACTAGATTTCAGGTGATCTATGTTTTGAAATACATATCCTGGTTAACCTTTAGAAAAAGCATAATTTCTTATCATTGTAGTTCTCAGTCTTCAGTGTGGAGTGCTATTTCCTTTCTTATATGCATTCTTTTTCATCTATTTGTCAAAACCATAGGAATTTCTAACGTGGAGTATAAACTTCACCAGAAGTTCCCTGTCCTTTCTTTCAGTGTCCTACTCATGGGATCAGGCTTCTCAAGTCAGGGGTTGCCTGCTAAGCATTATCAGGGATTCTTAAGGTTTCTGTGCTTGTGTAATGCAAAATATCATCTTTTCAAGGAGTCCATCCATCCAGTTCTGACCTTAATCTGACCTGATTTTGAAATCAGCTCCTCAGAGCATACAAATTCTCATCCTCAAATACTTCTATGTTAACAATTTAATGAAAATCCTCGAGTCTGATACAAGGACCTTTCTGTTCTCTTGCTCTTTCCCTGCACACACACAAGCATACACACATATACACATCATCTCTCTTCAGACTCTGTTTTGGGCAAGTAAATGCAGCTTTTCCGTGAAAAGAGTAAAATCCCACACAGACAAAACTGATTTGAATTGAATGACAGTAGTGGAAAACTGCAGTCAGGAAGTTAATCAGAAAACATAGATGTGATGGACAGAGAAAGGCACATCAAACAAATGTTGTATATTGTGTCAGAGTAATTGCTTTCTAAAGAAGTTAGTGTCACTATTATTAAAAAAAATATAGAAGAAATACAAATAGAGAAAACACTGAAAATAATTTAGTAGAGTGAGGAGAAAAATACACTTTATTACAAAATTTGCTGAAATATGATTCAGAATTTGATTATGCTATGTGTATTTTCCTTTTGGCTTTTTAAAATGTAATTTTTTTTTAAAATCTAATACTTACACAATGGCAAGAGTAGCACAATGGGCTTCAGGATCTTTTTCTGAGATACTGGACTCACTTGATGTGTGATTGGGCAGGGTATAGTCATTTTGTGCTTCAGTTTATTTACAAACAAGAATATAACTTAACCACATCAAAAGGGATGAATTAGACAAGTTCATTTTGTGTTTATTGCTGGCTTTGTGATTATGCTTTCAAAGGTAAGTTCAAAATATTATTATCTCTGTAAAAGTGAATAAAATTTTACAAATTGGTTGGAGCTGTAATTATGCTTAGTGTCAGGAAAAAGCAACCACCTTCCAAAATTAAATACTTGTCTTTAGGATATTTCCAGTTTAATATCTCCTTCTTTACCACTTCTTACCCTTCAATAGAACTGTCTCTGTAACTTCCAAAAGGCTTCTACTGTCCTGTGATGTTAAGACACCACTCTGTAAGAAAAAAAAAACAAAACACTTGGTAAAATGGCAAAGTAAACAGAGAAGTGAAGCAGAGGTTTTCTGTGCCAGTCATCTTTCTCACCTTGTGGGAACATATCTAAAACAAAATAGGCCTCAAAAGTAAAAAGATAAATTAAAAGTAACCACCCTAAACAACCTCCCATCACTAATGTAATTTTCTGACAACATCTATCAACAGTGGCAGAAGCTTTCTTTGACAAGACATTTTATTGGTCAGTGGCTATTCATGTCATGAAAATGTGGTAAGCCAAAGTCTGTGGTTGTTGGGTTGGGAGTTTGGTTCAACTAGCATGAATTAAAAATAACAATGGGGAGGTGAAAGAGGCAATTTATTACCTCAGACTTTCACCAGACAGCAGAGTAAATGGTCATGATTTCACTAGTCTCTTAACACTCGCCTGCACATATCTGTGGCAGAGTCACAGGGGGCTGCTTCTCTAACTGCCATTTATAAACTTGTACTCCACCAAGTCAACTGCCAGCACTGTGGCTTACAAGAAACATGTAAGAAAACCAAATGCAAATATTGTGCCTTGTGCTCTTAATAATGTCCTGTTAATGTGGAGCTGGAGCGCATTCTGTAGGAGCTGTTATGGGTGGGCTGGGAACAGGTGTCTGGCCTTGCTCTGTCCTGAGACTGCAGACTGCAAGACCTAGATGTGGTGCCTAAACGAGTGTGAATTACACAGTCACAGGTAGAGTGTGAGTTAAAAGAGTTGCAGAAATTGCTTTTTTGCAACACACAAGAGGATGGGAGGAAGTGTGAAAATGTAAATTAAAGAAGTCTCCTATATTACCCTGTGCCTCTGCCAAGTCAGATGAGCCAACTTTAGACTCCTTCACACTCACTTAGGCTCAATCACACCCACTTACCACTGCTCAACTTGCACTTTTTTGACCAATGTAATAAATATGTGATGTACCCCATGACAGAGAAAAATACTTTCCTCAAAGGGGTAATCAGCATCCACCAAATCCAGAAGCTGAACATACTCACATGTAGCCTAGGAATGTGTGTTGTTTGCCTGGGATAAAAGGTGTGTTGTAAGAACACCCTGCCTGACAGTTTCTACAGCTCCTGTGCAGGCATGTCGTGCTGGCTGAGGTGAGCTGAGTTAATTATTCCCTGCAGTCAGGAGTGCCATCATGATACATTGCTTGTGTGAGGGAGATAGAGCCTGATGCTGGATTGAGATCAAGTCCTATTCATCTTATAATGCCAGTAACCAGAAGAGCTATGTATACAGTCTTTTCCAGAGATATTTCTTTTGTGTAGGACAGCATCAGAAAGCAAAGCAAATCTAACCAGGTAATCACATCAGGTAGTGAGGGGTTTTCTGCTTTCATACAGAAAACAACCCCAGTGGGCTATGTTCATCCTCCAGTTTGACAATAACCAGTTTGACCTCAATAGTTTATTACAAAGAACATGAATCTGGCTCAAAGACACTTTGTAGTTCTGTTTTAAAACGAGCAACACATAAAAAGAGTGGAGTTTATGCTATGATATTTATTGATGTTCTGTAGATTTTTTTGGTTTGGGGTTTGTTGTTTTCTTTTTCTTTTCTTTTTTTTTTTTTTTTTTTTTTGCTTGCAAGTAGTTTTATACCTAGATGCATCCAGGAAGGACAAAACATTGCCCTTTCTTTGTCAGGAAACAGGAAACTGGGCTTGTAAAACAGGCCCAGTGAAGAAATGACAGCATTTGTACTCAATCTCATCTTGAGGTTGACAACTCTAAGCCTGGTTTACAAGTCTATCTCAGCTCCTCAGGGTGTGAGTAATGCAACTTTAATCAGCCTGTGTGTGATTTGGTCCCAAAGGTCTTTCTCAATGCTTACATCTTATGCTTCTGAGGCATTTTGAAACTTCATTTGGTGCCAATCCCTGTTCCCAGGAGGAGAACCAGAGGGTTCCTGGGGAGGTGTTTGTAATATGTTGCAATAGACAAAAGCATAAGGTGCATGAACTACTTCAGGAAAGATGAATTAATTAATAGGGTTTTCTGAGATGCAGCTGTTCAGGTCACTGGCTGCACAGAGTGTCTGAGCCTGGCATTAGTACCAGAGGATGATGCAAAAGATGCCTTTGTACAGTGTGAGCAGGTGAATAATTTGCAGTGTTTAGTGGCAGAGCTCAAGGAAGAGATAGAGAGGCTAAGAAATACACTGGTGGAGTCACACCCTTTCAACCCCTAAGGAAGTCCAGCAGAAGAGGAGAAGCCCTGCCCCTCCTACAATCAGGCAGATGGAGAAAACCAAGTAGATGGGAGGGGAATAGAAATAGGTCCCTGACTGGAGAAGTAAAAGAATCCCCTCCTGACCCTCATCATCTCCCCAGCTACCCTTAGCGAACAGGTAGGAGGCCCTGGACCCAGAGGGTCAGGCAGAGGATGTTCAAGAAAAAGATCTGTCTAGAGGATCTTTCAGTTGTGCCCTGTCTATCAGACGGATTACAACCACAGCTACAAAAAGAAGAGTAGTTGTAATAGGTGACTCCCTTCTGAGGGGAACTGAGGATCGTATATGTTGACCAGACCCATCCCACAGGGAAATCTGCTGCCTTCTTGGGGCCTGGGTGAGGGATATTAGTAGGAGACTCCCCGAGCTAATTTGGCCCTCTGACTATTACGCACTGTTGGTAGTCCAGGCTGGCAGTGATGACATTAATAAAAGAGGTATCAGGGTAATCAAAAAGGACTTCAAGGATCTGGGTCAATTATTAATGGGACAGAAGCACAGGTGGTGTTTGCCTCAGTTCCTGTGGTAGCCAGGATTTATGAGGAGATGGCAGTTTCTCAGATGGATTAGTGAGAGGTTATGAAGAATGACTTTCAAATGTGATACTCCATCCCTTAGCTCATGTAATTGCATAGTTCAAATGAATTTGAGTTGATGCTGGCAGAGAAAAAACAAAGTCCAGTTCAGAAAGAAGACAGTGGGTGTCACCTGAGTTCAACAGGAATTTCTCTGAGGAAATTGTGTCTGGCAGGCTCTTTTCTACACTCCACAGGCCTATGTGAATGAAGTGGTTGCCCTGTTTTCAAGAGAGCAATGTTGAAATTAAGGATGCAATACCAGACACCTACACTTACCACTTTTCAGGAAAAGCACAGATGAAAACAGTGGAGCAGAGCAGGTGTTAAATAGGTTAAATGACTCCCTCTGAAACACAATAATATATGCATATATTGTTTGCCACACAGAGCTATAGGCACTCCTGTCTTTCCAGGCAGAGATTGAATGGCGTAAGTTCTAGTGCAACAGAGGTAAATGAGTAAGGACTGGCACCTCCACTTGATCATCTCTGTTCTTCCATCTTTGCTTGGCTGAGGAACAGCAATGAAAATAAGAGTAATAGTTTTAATAACTTAAAAGCAATTAATAAAGCCCTGTACAGGCACCAAACACTTGCATTCTCCACGGAGACTAAAAGAAAAAATAGTTGCTGACCTTTACACAAGCTTTTCTCCCCTGTTTACATTGTGGATTTGTCATTAAAATGTTATTTTAAACACCAGGTTGAGAGGTGCAATGGTATGAAAGTTACATACCTTTGCTGAAGAATGTAGTGAGTTAATAATCATCCATCCTAGAGGTAATGAGCTGTTCCTGCTCTCATCTGCCTGAGCGTTCTTAACATTATGAAAATGATCTTGACTGTAAGAGGTATGAAAAGGAAGGAAAAATGGGGAAACACAATTAGAATATAAGAAAGCAGAAAACACTTCAGCAAAAAAGAAAATATTTTAGGTGACTAAGATGTTCAGCTGAATTATTTGTAAATAGAAAAATTTGTAAATGCAAAAGAAAACCCCTCCTCTATGGGGGAAATTTTGTTACTCATTTTTATTATGAAAAAGCTTTTAAAGTGCCCTCTCTAGGTAAAATTTTTATGTACCATACTACTTTAGATTTATAATCAAGTTCTAATGGGTATTTCAGGAGAGGGGAAAGGGAGGAGGATGTGGGTAGGTTCATGAAGAGGCAAGATGAGACAGAAAAATGAGACAGGCCTTCAATATGGTCAAAAATTGAACACAGTTACAGTATATTGTGATTAAAAATTTGTACAGACTAAATTTAATTCAGCCATAGCCAACTGGAGATACTGATATAAGCAGAAACTAAGCCAAGGTCAAGCAGACTCACCCACAACTCTTTCATGTGCTGTTCAGTGCTGTTGATTTAGCTGAAGAGTTCTTTCAGCTGTAGGGACTATGTGTGTTGTGAAAATGCCAGTTAGGTGCTTTTAATGAAAAGGAGAAGCAGGGGGACTTGAGGGCCACTTCATTTTTCATATTCTCAGTCTGTTCAGAGACCCATGGAGCTCTCTGAGAAGTGCTCTTGAGAAGCACGTGTAGCTCAGGCAGATCTCAGTGTTTCAGGTCAGAGAAGCACTGAGATCCATCTTACTCTCACTAAGATAATTCTTGTGGGTTTTGGGGTTTTTATGTGAGTGTGTGTGGTTTTCTGTTTGTTTTGTGGTTTTTGGGTTGTTTCATTTGAGAACTAAGCTTTATCTGAAGCCATTTCATGCTTGGAGACACTGATTTAGTTTTTTTGTCTGCCTTACTTTTCATTTCCACTCACTTCTGCATGTTTGCATTTTGCCTGGAACTGGCACATATAGATGCAGGCATGGCAGGAACTAATGGAAAGTTTAAATCATTAAAAACTGCATCATTGTTTTCAGGAGACTTCCAATTTAGTGGAAAAAATAGAGTAAGACTGGGGAACTGATTATGTGTTTATAGATGCCTTATCTATAACAATGCTGTTATGTTTCTAGTTATTGATCTGTAAGATAACAAAACTGTTTCATTGTAAGTCTTGATTATTTCTTTGGAAAATAGAATATATCCCATTGATTTTTCTCAGTTAACTGATCTTATATTTGAAAAATAATTTTTCAGGTGGCTGAGGAATGTGAGCATTAACAAAAAAGAAATAAACACAGAAATTTAATTCAGGAGACAAGGTTTACAAGTTTTCTTTCTGATTGCTAAATAAATGTTAATGGAGACTAAAGATGCAATTCACAGGGTGGTAGGATTTTTTGCAATATTTTAATTTTTCTTAGTGACTTCTATATGAAAGGTCCTGAAGGTCCTTATGAAAAAAAAATATCTCTATTTGAGTATCACAACTAACCTTGCAAATGATTGTTGTTGAGCTGACAAAAGTTCGAAGCTGACATTCCGCTTTAGAGTTTTTAATGAGCGTGCAAAGATTTTTCTACGTACTGGGTCCCCAAAGTTTGCCTTGAACATGATAACTAATTTTGAGGCAAGCGATGAAAGTTTATTATCTGTGAAGCCAGTATAATAGAATTTTTCAATAATTTTAGATCATGAATTCTCCTTAACTTAACCAAAACATTTTTCAGCCATAAGAATGTCTTATTTTTCTACATTTTCATATTCTTTAGCTATTCTGGTCTCCTGTCCTGCAGGTTATATTCTTTCAAGTGTTGAAAGTAACCTATATACTTACATACCTTAGATACTGGAAGTATAGCTTCATTAGGTTACATCATACTTTGAAAAATCAAAGATGTAGACTTTTCTAACATTAAAAAAAAAAAAAAAAGTTTTAAAAACTTTGCTGTTACAAAGCTTCATCCTAACTTACTTAATATCAATAATATCTTCACTTAAATGGCATTAGGATTGAGTCTGAAGCAAACAGGCAGCCTAAGCATACAGTCATTCTTGTTATGAGTTAGCCTAATGATCCATCTCAATTACTGTCTTGTCTCCAACTTGTAGAGAATGTAAGAATTGGTCAAACATATGTCATCTTTAAGCAATATTTGCCTTTGCCATTTCATGAGTTAGCAGCTTTTGAATTTTACTATCTCAGCTTCCTCAGCCTGAACCAGTAAGGAGTAATTCAGCAAGGAATAATAGATTCAGTCACTTACAGCTTCCAGTATCTATAATTTGACTTTTTGGGGAACTGCCTGTATCCTGCATTTTACTTTGTTGAGTTACTGTTCTCTTAATATTACATTAGGAGATAATCCATTTTCAGAAATGTGTTTTTTCAAGCAGTATTCACCTGGAAAACCTGCTCCTATGTGTAAGTTGTACAAGTGCAAGATTTGTTATAAGAAAAATCCCACTTTTACATTCTTCATTGCTTCTTTAAGACATAATTCATAATTCTGCAATTAATTTCATAATTGATTTATAGTGAAGCATTTAAACTCAGAAAAGAAATCCAGTTAAGAAAAAGCTTTTATTCATAAAGTATTTCAAAAGATATAATTATTTTTTTTCTTGTTCCCTAAGTCTATAATTTCCTCATCCTCAGGATTCTACAGTGAAATAATTATGTGTCATGTGTAGTCTTGACATTTTGCTCCTGCTTTTTAATTAGGAAAAACAAGTAGTGTTTGCCGCTGACTATCTGAAATGGTTACAGGGAAAAACTTAAGTAAGTATTAAACTTAAGTAAGTTGAATAGGAAACAAAAGGCAAGAGGGATATGGATTCACTTGAGCCTGTAATACAAATGGGAAATTACTAGCCAGTATTGCTTTCAGAAAAATAAAACAAACAAGGAAAACTTTGGTTTGAGAAGGTTACCTTTTCTTAAGGAAGTAGTTGAAACAACTCTCTTGAAGCCATTTTGTTTCTAGCTGCCCATTTAACCTCTACTTTGGGAATGAAAAATACATTTGCATACGGATCAAAGAGTGGTGATTCTTTGTATAGCGTTACAGGAGAGTAAACTTAGTCTTCTGAACTCAGTTCTTGGTCTGTTTGTAGTGTTCTACATGACCATAGGCAACTCCTTTCACCTTTCTTTCTTTATGTGGAGGTGTGAGGCTGTGATGACTAATACCACCATAGGGATGTGCTCTTTAAAGACACATATGCATTCGATTAGTTCAGTGTACCCATCAACATGTTTTAGATTTTCTCCATAGTTAGTGAACAGAGATAGGTATCTCCAGAAGAAATTAATTCCATTTACCTTTGAAACCCTCCTAAGATGGAAATAGTCACAGAATGGTCCCTCAAAGCAGGAGTGTACTCCGTATCTTGAAACAAAATTTGGGTGTATGTACTTTGCCAGTACCTGTTGAATACCTCACTGGAAGGTATAGATCTCAAGCTATTAAGTACCAATTTTGAATAACTTTTTTTTCATTCAGAAGTTGTAGTAAAGAAAAAAACTTGGTGGATGCTTTTTTCCCCTCCCACCTTGTAAAATGGAAAAATTGAACCCTTTGACCATATTAAATCTCCTTAAAAGTATGAAACCATTTTAAGAAACAGTTACTGACAAGCAAAATCTTGGTCAAATCACTATTTGAGTGACATTCTGCTTGCAAACCAAAAGTTATTACAATTAGATTCCTCACCTATTGTACTGCCAAGGTTGCACGTTTTTCAGGAGCTACTCTCAAGTCTGTCAAATGAAAACTAATTGACAATTCAATAAAAAATGCTGAATAACTCCTTTGTAACCTCTTGCTTCCAGAAACCTCAAGGGTCTAGCTAGATTTTGGAATCTGAAACCCCTTATCTATATTCTGATGGCATTTGGTCATGTAAACACTTTCTCAGTTCTAGTCACCTGTCTAACTACAGGATTTCCACTCAGAACAGAAAAGCAATTTTGATGATAAAGTCAAATGAGAAATTATCAAGTACTGAACCTCTTTTGTTTATACTAAATTTGGTTATGCTTCTTTTGTGCTGTAATCAATGACTTCTGGTTCCAGATCTTGCTGACTTTTTTGGACTACGCAGCATTCTGTGATGCAACAAGAACACTACCATTTCCTCATTTTCCATCAGACAGCCCCAAATTACCAAGGCAACAATTTGGCCTTCTTTATTAACTAAAAAAAAAAAAAAAAAAAAAAAAAAAGAGAGAGAAAAAAAAGGAGCTGGCTCTGGATTTGACTTTTGTTCTCTTCAAGTTGTCATACATACACATTAGAGTGCTGGTGGACTTCTGAGGATCCAAGCATTGAGGAAACTGGAGTGGAGACTGGTTCAGGTTTCTGATCTGATGAAGTTTTATTCCAGAGCTTCTTGGTAACTATGAAGGGACATGCAGCTTTTTGTAGTTGCTACTTTTGATTTAATAAATAAACCATCTAGTAAAAAGTAAGAAAGGGACAGAAACCAAGAGGTGAACACACTTAACAAGGGAGAAGTAGGATTTTCAGCTATGATGGAAAAAAGAAGTAGCAAAAGCAGCAGGAAAGAAAGGTGAAAGGCTTGATTTGCCAGTTAATTTTAAAAGTTGTATTTTCGAAGACATCATGTTTGTAAATCACCCACATCCATACCATGAAGCATCAGGGAATTATGTCCATCATTTAATACTGTATTCCTGCTGAGAGTCTGAAAAGGACTTCACAAATAATGGACTAAATTTTCATAGTCAGAAAGGGCACGAGTTAAAAGCCTCTAAGAAAACCATTTTTGCTTCATTTCTACAAGTAAAAAAAAGAAACAGCCAATCTAGAGGAATCTGAGTGTAGCAAGACCTTTCCAGTGCAAGGAGGCATGACTTGTATTATCCTGCCCATGACTTATTAATTGAGCTAAATGTTTGCTACACTTAGAAGAACTGTCAAAAATATAAATGCAAATGACCAGGTACTGCACTGTTTACATTCTGTTTTCCTTCCTGTGAGTTTAAAAGAATTCCTATAGCGAAAAGTTAAATTTAATATTTTATATATAATAATAATAATAATAATAAATAAGACAAGATGCTAAATATAAGCTATTTTTACATGATTTTAATTTGGCAAAATTTTTTAATTTCTCCATCATTTTCAGCTTCTGTGATGTTCTGTTCAACATTTGATACCAAACATTTTTGCTGTGGATTAAAAATGCTGAGTGTCAGAATAAAGCTGATGTTAAAACCTTCAGTCTCAGAGCAAGCCTAATATGAAGCTGGTTCTGTTTATCAGCAAAATCTTTTGTTGTCAACTGTTTCAAATGCCAGAGCTCTTTTAAATACCACTAACATTGCCAGAGCCTCATTTAAGCATGTATTAGCAAGGTAATCCTTCAATCATAAACTTGCCACTAAGACATAAAGGGGATGATTACTGGCATTCTGTGCCCTTTTCAGAACTACTCAAGGGAAACAATATAATGAATATCCTGGGCTCTCAGTGACCCCCAGCCACTTCATCGGAAAGCAAAGGAAAATAAAATTATTCCAGCAACCAATTTCTCTCCTTGCTCCCGTTTTATTTTACTTTAGACAACTGGCAAAAGAGTTGTACCCACAAAGTATCTTTGTTTAGCTGGATGAAGTTCTTATTAGTTACAGCTTTGGGGGCAAGCAAAGTAAGAGTATGACATATAGTTTAAGTCTTGGATTATTTGTATGGTGCTGGGAGGAGATCACTTGTATTAATTTCAAAATGTTCTTATTTGTGACTCCCCCTTCCAACACTCTTACACAACTAAATGAAGAACAACTAATTGTCAGTTCAACGTTTGATTTACTACAACAGTAGTGCAGGCTGCAGCATGCCCTGCTCAGATATTAAGAAATAATGACTGTTTCAGTATCAAATTCCATAAAATATAAAAGAAAAATCAATAAAATGCATTCCATATCTCAAAAATGTAGCTGAATGCATCCTGAAAATCAGCTGAACTTGTATGTTAAGCAGATAAACTGATCTGCAGTAATGCTATAACTATCCTGAATTCATAAGAACCCTCTCTTTGCTCTGCTTGCTTTCTGGTACTGCCTTACAATAATGTGTCCTCATTAATAAGATAAGAGTTTAAAAAATATGCTCAAGATGGCCACTATAAAATGATGTGAAATTGGAATAGTTCCTATCACCACAAATGCTTTGAAAATGCTAATTAAGAACCCCCACACTACCTGGGAAGCCAGGCAGTTATTCTTACTGTCAAGTACCCCAGTCAAAAAACCCCAGCTTGACAGTCACGTCCTAGGACTTGTTTGCACAACACAGGACAAGTTGTGTCAGACAATACATGGAGCTGGGGGACTGAAATTACCACGGCTCTGAGCAGCAGGTGCTCTCAGGTGGCTTAAGTAGGCCAAACACTAATGAGGTAACAGTGGTGCTTACAGTGCTGTTGCAGTTGAGGTCTCCTTGAGCATGCCCCCTGCTGCAGCGGGAACCCAGATGACTAAAGTCAGAAGCAGGAACTGGTCTAATATTACTCTGAGCCTAAGGCACTCCTGCCAACACTGCCCTCGCAGGTGTACTCAGTGTCACTGAGTAGCACTGAGGCAGTGTGGAGGGAGGAGAAATGCCATTTTATGAGACAGAATGTCTCATGAAAAATGATTCTACTACTGCACATGATGACATTTTGGTAGTTGAAGGGTTATGTTACTTTCTTGTTCTACTTTGCTGCTTCTCTCTGTAAGCAGGTTTCTCTGTGCTAGGACAACCATTTCACAGCTGGAGTAAATCCCCTGGAAATGCTCAAGTTACCTCAGGGAAAGATTTGGCACCATGATCAGTGCCAAGCTGTAACTGTGTGTAGTGCTCTGTACCTTTCTGTGGTGTGGAAAGGCTTCTAACTTCCCTGAAGGGATGGCTGCAGCATTAGTCCTGATGTTCAGATTGTCCACATTCCTCACCTGTTAGAAATCTTCTGTGAAACTGTATTTTCTCCCTCCTTCTATTTCGGCTAACTTTGCTGCCTGTGAAAATCCCCCACACCAACTTGTTTATTAAAGAAACATCTATTGGAAATGGGTAAACTTTAAAATCACATTCTGATCTTCAAACTTTATTGTAAATATGACTTTATGGGTGTAACCATGCTGAATAATGTAACAGAATTTGCATCACTGAAAATGACACTACAGTTAAGTTTTTGAACACTTTTTTTCATCTTTATTCTTGTTGTCTTGAGCCAGTTATTCCCTTTTGGAGTAGTGGAGGAACATGGGACTCCATGGCTACAAGGAACCAGCTAAATCAAAATGTTCAGTTATCTGTAGCTTGCAATCAATCCAGACAAGTGCACAGAAACCAGCTGCCACTGAAGGCAAAAAGCTGAAGAAGTGTATTTCTTGCAGCAAGAGGGAATCTGGCAGATAGAAAGCAAAAGCTAGAGTGCGTTTGTCATATAAGAGTACAAGCAGAAAAGAATTAAGAAGCTAAACCCATGATTCAGCCACAGGTTAAAAATATCTAAAATACTACTGAACATGCACATGCTTGTACCTACATACTGAAGTGATCAGTGATCCATGATATATTTATGATCACCAATTTCTTCCTTAGTAGAAGGTGACAAGGAGGTGGAAAAGAAAGGGGAAGGCAAATATTTGTTTCAATTATTTATTATTATTTCAATTAATTATTTTCAATATGAAATCTATTACTTTTTTTTTTTTTCCTGAGGGACAACTGCAGCTGACTTCACCTGAATCTATGGGACAAACTACTCATGACATATTCAGCCATGATGGGTAACATCTTATGCTTTTAAGTATTTGCCCAAACTTTTGTATGATAAAGCATGTATCACATGAAGTGAGTCATGTCACGGAATCTGACTAGCTCATTTTCTTGAGTCAATTTTAAAAAATAATTCTAAGATAAAATAATAGTAAAAGGAATGACATAATGATAATTATCATCATCAGAATAAGAATAAGAATTAGGGAATAATACAATTTTCAGATAGTTTAGATTTAGATTCAGATTTAGAAAGCTCTCAGCTTTGGTCAGAAATTCACCTACATCCTATGCAGTATGCAGGCTACTTTTATAACATTTTCGCATACTTTTGCAGGACCGTGCATGATGGGGCATGATACATGTTAAAATAGTTTACTAAATCACCCAGCCACTAATGATGCAATAATTAATTATGTTCTTTCAGCAGAATATCCCTAACTTTGAGAAAATTTTAACTGGGCTCAGGATTTTCACTCTGTAGCTTGGAAATCTGCCACTGAATTGCATGCATCTCCCAGAATTACATCCCCTTTTTTTGTATCCACTTCTTGGATTATTTCCTGTTCTCTCAATGCAGTAGCAGCTGGAGCCACTCCTGGGGGGCTGCACCCTGCACTTCACACAGCTGCCTCCATGGCTTTTATTAATGTTTTCCATTTCTCATCCTGTTTTCTCACTGATGACTCTGGCAAAAGAGACTCTTTCTACTGCAGTAAAAAGTAACAATCCTAAACACCCATCTCAAAATAGCTAAGAGAGGCTTTGTGGCTCTGATGAAGGAAAGCAAAATCAGTTCCCATTTCAGCATGTTCATATACCTCAGAATAGGGTGTAGGTTACAAGGCACCAACAGAGCTTTGCTGCTTCTGTTATTTTTGAAAGTCCATCACGTTAATCAGAATTCCCTTGGTCAGTGGTACTTTGCCAGAAAGGCAGTGTAGGGCCACTGTCTTCCTCCAGGTGTCACTGCCCTCTTGAGTACTGAGTCTCCGGGCAGTGGGCACTCATTGAGCCATCAATAAATCCAAATCAGGTCGGAGTGTGCAGAAACTAATAGCTGATTTCATTACAGTGAAGTGACAAGGCGTAAGCTGTCTGGTTTGAGGAATGGGATTGATTTCACCAAGGGAAGCAAAACCAAATGTAATATTAATCAATAATCCAAGACAAATAACTGTGAGTCTATTAACTTGATTTTTAATTCTGAGGAGCATTTTGTCATTATCTAGAATTCTGGACTGTTTTTTTTCCTTGTGAGTAGAGCATTTGGAAGACCTACTTTGAGTTTGTAGTTATTCTTTTAGAGGTAGAAGTTTGCAAATGAAGGGATTATAGACACAAACAAATCCATTCATAATTAGTCTTTCTTTCAAGGCAGTAATAATGACTAACAGCAGCCGTTTCTTGAGTCCATTCAGTTAATGGACTCATACCCTTGGTTTAGTTTTTTAACCTTTTAAAAATTTATTTCAGCTGAGCCAATCTATCATGCAGTAGATACACCAAGAACCTTTGAAGTGCTTTTATTTGAGATGAGATGGAATAATTGGAAAGTTTTGTCCCCTTCAGTGTGGATGCATTCTATATTCAAATGTCCATGTATAGCATTTGCGTAAGTTGATCATCTCTACATCAATTCTAAAGCCATAAGTGGATCAGTTTCTTCCAAGAAGTGTTCTTCCCTAGAAGAGTGCTTCTAAAACTGTTCTTATGATCTGCACATGCCCCTGGAAAACCTCACTTATATTAGGGGAGCAGAAATTTTGATGTGTGGTGGAGTACAGAAAAAAGATTGAGTTTGTACATCAAACAATATCTTCAACATAGTGGTTACAGAGGAGAGCTTTTCACTGCCCTTGCTTGCTATAATTTTCAAAATTTACTTTCCTGTGTCACCTGGGAAATCCAAAATATTAGACAAAGTGCAACATCATCTTCAATTATAGCAAACAGCCAGCATGTGCCGGTGCTTGAAGTGATACAGGCACTGAAGGGAAAAGGGGGAGATGGGCCTACTCTGTTGCTGCCTTATCTTCATGAAAAATGAAGAGGGAATGTGGTTGCTCATCATGTTGTTCATTGAAAGGAAATGACATGACGTAAGTTATGACTTGTATTCTTCTATAGTTGCTACTGTTAGAACATTTGTATAAGCAGAGGGCATTTTTCATTTATCCCAGCTTTTACAATGTCCATTGAAAAAATGAGAGAGAGAGAGTAAGAGAGGTTGGAAGAGGCAAGGAAAGCATCTCAGACACATTTCTGTGTATTTTAGAGAGTGGAACACATCTTATAGGTTAGATATATATCCTTGATAAAGGGGTCCTTCAAAACAAGAGGTAAGTACAGGTCTCCTCCATATGTGTCTGTTTTTATGGCTCCATTTTGCCAGAAATTCCAGAGTGATTTGGCAGGGAGCATGGGACAGCACAAGAGATGTAGAGAAATAAAGCGTGAGTTGCTATTTGGAGGCCTTTCTTTTACAATCTCATTAAAAATAAAAAAAAATACAATAAATATAAAACATAAGTTAATAAAAATTTAAAAAATTTAAAAAGCGCATGAGGTCCAGTGACTGCCACTTTTCTGCATAAAAGCAAATTTATTTAATTTACTATCCCTCTAAAGCTTTACTCAGATGTAAGATGTGCATCGTTGGTGGTTTGTTTTTATCTTACACTAAAAAGCTCATGCCACTTTTCACTGCTTATGAGAGTCATACAAGAGCCAAATAGAGAGCTCTGTGTTTTGCGTTTGTTTTCCTGTCTCTGTCTGGAACAGCAGAAGCTCTTAGGAGCTGAGGCTGTCTGTAGATCTTGGAGAGGAAATTATCATCAAGCAGTGCTCTTGGATGGCAAGGAGAGCACCCTGGAATACTGGGGAGCTCCTCTTAATGAGCTTTTGACAGATTTGGTATCTCTGTGGATTTGCTTTTTTCCTCTTTTTTTTTTTNTGGCTTCAAAACTGGGTGTCCCACGTTTCTCTTGTGCTTATTGATCCACCCCTTTACAGATGCTCAGTTCCCACTAGTAGTACTCCTACTTCCAACTACTCTTTTTGGGATTTGCTGTCTTCTCTGTCCTTCCCTTCAAAGGGAAAGCTGAAACTTTTTTGTTCTCCAGAGTAGCTTTAAGCTTTAAGAAAGAACTTAAAGTGCCCGCACCTGTCTCCCTTGTCTGTATAATAATATTATAGGGTACTTTCAGTACTAATTTGAGATTTAGGAACTCCAGTACAAGGCTAAAGTTTGTAGTTTGTACATAATTCTTGAATTTTCTGTAAAGGCTCAAAGAATTCCACAAACTTTCATCCTGAGAATGTGAAGCTTGAGGTGTGGGAATTCATCTTTTTTCCCCACCAGTAATGAAGTCTGTTTGAAGAGCAGTCCAGAGATACAGTAGTGGTCTGCAATGAGATTTTCTGAACTTGAGGAGCTGTGACTAAGATGTGTAGTGAAGTGGAAGAACATAGACAGTAAGTTACCTGACTGGTGACTTAGTGGTTTAAAAATATTTTAGGGAGATTGAGCTCAGAAGGGGAAAACTAATTGTTGTTAATCCCATATGATATTTCAGGGGGTATTCTAAAGCTGCCATTTAGCAAGGGAAGCTCCAAGCACAGCTCTGGCTACATCCAGAGGCTCCTTTTGAAAACTTCAGTGTCCCATGGGACTGATGATAGTTATAAGATCCTAGTTTAGTAGTAGCTGGCTTCATATGGGCCTGGCCAATGTCTCTAGCCATAGGCTATCTATGGACTTCTGTGTGGGCACACTGTCAGAATACAAGCTACATGTAAAGCCTCTCCTCATCTAAGGTGCTTGCCATTGCATGCAATCCCCTATTGGAATTTGTGGTTGCTTTCTTTGTACAGTCAACTCTTAGGAACAGAAATATTGGAACAAACTAAATTATTCTTAAACTAAACCAACAACCAAACAAAACATAGAAAAAAAATCCCAAACCCACAATCAGCCAGAAAACCCCACAAACCCCTCCAGATTTAGATTAGATTAGGTCTACCATTTTGAATGAATACATCACTAAATAACCTCTAACCATAAAAATTATGTAAAGGATGTCTCCTTTACAGACTGGTTTGGGGTTTTTTTCTGAAGGTCTCCTGATGCATTCTTTTCTGCAGTCTGCACTGGCTTGTTCACTTCTTGCCCGTCTTGAAAATAAGCAGAAAACTCAATCACATTTGCCTTCCAGCTTCTCTGTGTGCAAACAAAAATCCAAACACCAGCACAGTTGCTCTCATGATTGAGTATCAAAGAGAACGATATTATATCAAATCAATTTTAATAATTATTTTCAACAAGGACAGAGAAAGCCTTCTGCAGCCTCTCTGGAAGACTATTAAAGTAACAAAGAAAATGCTAAAGCCAAATAATCAAACCAGGGATTTAAGTTTGTGAAATCACTATAATTAGGACAAATACACACCACTGTAGTGGTATTTTTTTCCCCTCAATTATGTTTAATGAGTTAAGATGGGCTTTTAGCTAATGATAGCATGATATTGTTCAAACATTCTTGATTATTTACATGAGCATATATACTTATGTATAACTTAAAAGTTGGAAGAAGAATTTTGTTTTAAATTTTAAATTATTAAATTTCAAAGTGTTATGACAAGAAGAAGGAACATCCCAGTAATCATTTTGCTCCAGAGTGATTAAATGTAAAGATACCAAATTTTTTGTTGTGGATAAGAACAAATTTTGTATTTTTGGATAGAAAGACACACACACAAGAATATTTTAGAACTTTGTAATAATTGTGATGGTGATTGTACATAAGAGAGGGATTTTTTTTCCTAGTATTTGCAAATATGACTGGATGAACTAGTAGAAGGAAAAAGCTAAAGATGAATATTTGATATATTTTTTTTTTTGCATGGGGATCATGTAGGGTGTGAGACTCAGTCTCTGAAAGGACATAAAACCAGTTAGGCCTTTCATTCTGAGCTCAGTAAAACAACAGAGAAAACAGGCTGTGGGAACAGAGGCCTTACCCCCTCAAATACAGGAGCTACAACTACCCAGGTTCAGATGAGTGAGGCATACAAGCATGCAGCACCTATCTTACCCCTGCTGTATTTTCTTTTCCATCCCGTCCATATTAGAAAAAGAAAGAGAGGGAGTGGTGGTATTGTTGGTGTTTAATTCACTTAATTTCAATTAAGTTTCATGCATCTGTAAGATGCATGAAAGTCTTTAGCCTTGCTAAGCTTTGCTGAGTTCAACTCAGAATTTTGAACAGTGGGAGAGCTGTCAAAAATGTTTTTATAATAACCTTCTAATGGTCTAATCTCCAAAGCTACCTTAGTCCCAGAATACATCAGATTATCTTTGTGGGTTGCTCTGATTCATGTTAGCTTGGAGAGACAACATTATCCCAAACTTGGCTGCCAGGAGCTCAGCTAAATCACCTCTCAATGTGCCCTTTATTATCAAGAGATCAAGAGCTGGAAAGGAATAAGACTAGAGATGCCTAAGTGGCTGTCTGCCATACAGCTAAACTAGGAAGAGGAGAATAATAACAAAGAATAGTCTTGGGTCCACAATTCAGGCACACAGTCTCATTCCCTGGCATTTTATACTCTCCTTTGTGTTTGACACCTGTGGAAAGACATTGTGAAACACTCATAATGTCAGATTAGAATTCTGTCTCCCTTTAATAACAAAAGGGACTGGGTCTCTGCATGGCCTTAGAGTATAAGGGCTTCACCAGATCAGATCAAAAATAGCCTAATCCTGGATTCATTCTACAACAGTGGATAATAGTAGGAACAATAGAAAAGAGAATAGAAAGTGGATATGCAAATAGCAATAATTTGCCCAGATGTTCAAAGCAACAAACTACCAAATAGAGAATCAAGCCCTGAACTCTCAAACCAAACTAAACTAAAACCCTCCATGCATTCAGACTGTGTAGGAGTCAGATCTCATTTTAAATTTTAAGGCAGTGAGATTCAGAGTTTGAAATAGACTCAGAAGCACTGTAAGACCTCTGACAACCAAGAACTATGGTTGCAGTTTAGGCCAGGTTCTTAAAATTAATGTGTACTGTTACTTTCTGAATAGCCCATCAGTGTGTGCAGACGTTTACAAGAGACAAGCCAAGCCAACAAATTAGCAGGCTGTCTCTTAGTGGAACATTTCAGTAATTTCTGTTTTTTTGTGTTTGTTTTAACCCTTCCAAAGTATTTAATGTATAGTCCTCCTTTTCCTCCTTTTTCTTTCTTATCCTTTTTACTAATTTTTGAACGTAGTTACTGGAAATATCACATTCATTATCACCGCTAGGTAATTCCTCCTGTGACAACCTACTGTGGTTATAATTTAGACCTTTACACTTTCCATTGTTGTTGCAGTCTCCTACTGTTCACTTTTCGGTGCTGGATGCACTGACTCACTTCTTCACCATAGACCTGTGTGACTAGAAAATCCCAGTTTTCCTTGTTGAGGGGAGGGACTTGGGGTGGTACTTTATAGCTGCTGTGAAGGAGAGTGCTTACTTTGTCTCTAGAGAAATAAAGTAAGTTGGAATGGGAAGTGTTTTACAAATTGACTCAATGGGAGACAAACTGATTTAGCAAATAAAGACTTTCACCTCTAAGTCACCAGTTTGAGATCAGTTTCTGGTGCATGTCAATAGGAACTTAAAAGCTTTACCACCCTGTGACTTCTCTGCAGTTTCAAATTTAAAGAAATGACAGTCTCAGGCTAGTTTCTCATAAACACCACTGCTGCTGTCACTGCTAATTGGGCACTTGCTGGAAGCACTGGCAGAGAAGCAAAAAGACTGAATAAGCCATTGACATTGAACTCACCTCTCATTGCTCCGTGTTCCATGAGGCTCTTTTCTGCTGGCTTTGTGCTGACCGTGTGTCTGTAGAGGCAGACCCTGTAGAGTCTCTTTCTGCCTTCTTATCTTGGTCTGGGAACCCAGTTCTTTAAAAACTGTCCTTGCCTTTTGTAACTAATATATCATTGTCACATAACATAGTTTTGAAGGAGGTAATCATCAAAGAGTAATGGGTGGGAACTATGGGAAAATTTTGGTTTAATGTCAAGAAAAACTTTCTGAGAACAATATACTGTATTTTTACCAACCTGTGTCTGACACAGTCTGGCTGACTCAAACGGTATACACATCCCAAAGTATATAAGGTTTGAAACAAGGCCTTTTGAAGCAAGGCCTACTTCCAGAAACTATATGAAATAAAGATGAACTTCTGAAGCATGTTCTGATCTATAACTCCCCCAGAAGGAATCTCTGTCTACTCTTTTCCTCTAATTACAATCCTCCAAACTGATCAGCTCCTTCATTACCAAAAATACTACAAACAAACAAACAAACAAGAAGTGACACAAAGCCCCCTCCCAACAAATGAAAACAACACTCCCCAAACAAACCAAAACCCACACTCCCTCCCTCACCCCCAAGTCCCACTAAACCCCTAAAACAGATCTTTTCTTTTTTTAATGAAAATTGCTGCATATTATATTTTTCATATTAAAGACAGAAGAAAATTTAGACTTACAAGATTCAGGATTGGTCAGAAATACCTCTGAAGCTCTAAAATTCTGTATAGTTTTTTGGTAGAAGAACTTATTTTTACAAACACTTCTATTACTCAGTGAAATTAATTCAGGACAGGCAAAATCCTAAGTATCCAAGGATTAAAGTCACATTTAAACACTTGGGTTCCTGATTGTTCAACACTAAATAATTTTTTTTAAAAATAATATTCATGGAAAAATTGATAACCAAATAGCAAACATCTTTTTGAATTAAGGGCATCCTATGTCAGCCAGCAGAAAATATATCATGTCATCAGGTCCCATACTCCTGCGTTTGAGAAGACATCTCACTCAACTGCAGTCTTCACATTCCTATTTTGTTTTCTTTTTTTTTTTTTTTCACACAGAAACTCCTGCATGGGATCTGCTTTGACAATTTTTTTGGGGGGAGATGGAATGCGGAGAGAAGTCAACAAAAACAAAAAGCGGAGGGATATTGTTAGGAAGGATAATCAGGGAAATGTTTACTTTGTGACTTCCAAAGGAGATCAGCACCAAAATGTCCAAAACTCTAGAGGAGTTTACTGAGACTCAATCTGCTAGGCTGTTATAAACAATTTGCTGCTTTCAGCTTTCAGCCTGTCCTGGTCAGAGACAAATAGGGCAGAAGAATAAATGTGTGTCAGCTTCATGTGTGCATCTGACAGTTCAGTTTACTAATTTAGGGCAATAGAGGTGGTCTTGCAGTTATATGACTCCCTGTAAATGACATAGCCGAGGAGCTGGTTCTTATCTTGTTCTGCCAGCCCTGAGAAGATACAGAAATTACCAACAGACAGGGCAGACCACTTGCAAAAAATTTCTTGGTCTATCTGTAGCAGTCATTTATTCAGTTAAAGTGCAACTGACTTGAGTTTTTGAAGGTATATTTATGTACATAAATCTATGGGACCCAATGAGACGCATCCCAGAATTCTTAGGGAATTGACTGATGTATTTGCCAAGCCACTCCCCATGATATTTGAAAAGTCATGGCAGTCAAATGAAGTCCCAGGTGACTGGAAAAGGGGAAACATTGAACCCATCTTTAGAAAGGTAGAAAGGAGGACCTTGGGAACTACTGACTTGTCATTCTCACCTCTGTGCCTGGGAAGATCATGGAACAGATCTTTCTAGAAGTAATGCTAAGGCAAATGGAAAACAGGGAGGTGATTTGGGACAGCCAACATGGTTTCACCAAGGGCAAGTCCTGCCTGACCAATCCAAGTAGCTTCTATGATAGAGTGACTTCATCAGTGGACAAGGGAAGACCTACAGATGTCATTTATCTGGACTTCTGTAAAGCCTTTGACACGGGCCCCCACAACATCCTTCTCTCTAAATTGGAGACACATGGATTTGATGAGTGGACTGTCAGATGGATGAATTGGTTGGACAGTTGCATCCAGAGGGTATTGGTGGCTCAGAGTCCCAATGGACATCAGTGAAAAGTGGTATCCCTAAGGGGACCATATTGTTATTTAATATCTGATTTAATGACATGAATGAAAGGACTGAGTGTACCCTTAGCAAATTTGCAGATAACATCAAGCTGAGTGGTGTGGTTGACACACCTAAAGGATAGGATGCCATCCAGAGGGACCTGGATAAGCTTGCAAAGTGAATCCATGGGAATCTCATGAAGTTTAACAAGACCAAATGCAAGGTACTGTACCTGGACTGGGGCAACCCCCAATATGAGTACAGGCTGAGGATGAACAGATCAGGAGCAGCCCTGCCAAAAAGGGGTGCTGGTGGATGAGTCTGGACATGACCCATTCAATGTGCACTTGCAGCCCAGAGAGCCAATTGTATTCTGGGCTGCACCAAAAGAATTGTGGCCAGCAGGTCAAGGGAGGGGATTCTGCCCCTCTACTCAGCCTTGGTGAGATCTCACCTGAAGTGTTGCATTTAGCTCTGGAGTTCCCAGCATAGGAAGGACATTGGCCTACTGGATTGAGTACAGAGGATGGCCACCAACATGATTAGAGGGGTGGTTCACCTCTTCTATGAGAAAAGTCTGAGACAACTGAGTTTGGTCAATCCAAAAAAGAGAAGGCTTTGGGGTGACCTCATTGCATCCTTCCAATACCTGAAGGAAGCCTAATGATAGAGAGAGACGTTTTACAAGGACCTGTAGACAGAACAAGGGGGAGTGAACTCAAACTAACAAAGAGGAGCTGCAGAGTAGAAGAAATTCTTTACTGTGAGGGTGGTGAGGCACTGGAACGGGTTGCCCAGAGAAGCTGTGGATGCTCCATCCTTTGAGGTGTTCAAGGCCAGGCTGGATGGAGTTCTGAGCAGCCTGGTCTAGTGTCCCTCTCCATAGCAGGGGATTAGAATTAGATGGTCTTTAAGGTGCCTTCCAACTCAAAGTGTTCTATGATTCTAAGATTTTTGGAATTTAGGTATCTTCATGGTATTTACAGTTGCATGTATATGTTATCATCAGGAGCTAAGCCCTTTCCAAGGTGTTACCTTTCTGGTATTTTACCAGATTCTCATACAAGTTGTTATTTCAAAGGAAAGCTGGTTATCTGCAACAACTATTGTCTAATAAGATAATATATATTCTACGGACTTTTGTTGATCTTGGGATAAACACAAATATGCTGATAATTGCTCAAACTGACACTGTTTATTCCGTATCTGTTGGCATATCACAAGTTCATGGATCTTTTCCATTGTTTTAACTGTGTCTAGAGTAAACTCTGGATGTACAGCACATAGCTACCTGAGAAAATCCAAAAAGTTAATTTATACTGAACTTGGGGACTATTCTGTGAGTATGAATTTGGCATCCTGTCTCACACAGCCAGAGAGAATAGTTCTTCTTCTGAGATTAAAAGTCAGCATTCAAGAGGGTGATCATTCTTGCACAGAAACCAAATTAATGCTATACAGTTTGTAGACCCTTTATCAAAATTATAAAACCTTTCCTTTTTAGTCATGGTAGAAAAATTTCATTAGAATTAGAACTCCTGTCATACCCTTTATTTTCCTTGGTTTGTGGTCAACTTTTGGAATTCAGTGTCGGAGGAATTCAGCAAATCATATATGGAGGGGGAAATTTTAAGTGCTGCATTATGTGCACTAACAGAGGCAGCTTCTCACAATGGTAGCATACTCCACTAAAACCAGTAACAATTGCTCAGTTCTTCCAAAGAAGGAAAAGGATTTCCTGGAAAGTCATTTTGAGAACAAAACACAATTTTGGCCATTCAAAAATGAAAATTAATGTATGATCAGTTTTGAATTAGTGTATGTTGACATTTAAAATCTCTGGATAGCAGGAATCAGCTGTTAAGAAATACAGAAGATAGTTAAGTTGCTTTCAAAAAGGACTAGGCTCCCACCGTATTTAAAACTATGTTCTCAAAATTTTGACACATGTGTACATGATTTTTTCTCAAGTTGACAGCACCCAGCTGATCTTTTCCCCTGGTCTTGCCCAGCACCTCTGGAGAGCAGTCTGGTGGGGACCTGTCTGCTCTATCACAGAGTGTGTCTGCCCTCTACTCTGTGGACTGTTCCCTCCTGTCAGGACTGGATGGATGGAGGGCTCCAGTCTCCTCTGCACCTTTTAGCTAGTCATCTATAGGGAATTTTTGGTTTATGTGATATATCACATAGTGAGGCCCCATCCATGAGGAATTTTAAATACTTAATCAAATTTAGTCATGTTGCTAATAAGTTCACAATTTTGTAAAATTTTATGCAATTACTCTATAACAAAACTCTGTGAAATATATGTTCCCTCCCTCTGAAAGAGTCACATATTATTTTTCTTATTTTATAGTGCAGAAGAGATTTTGACGTAGTAAATCTCTGTCAAAGAAGATGGAAACCCTTAATACTGGAATCTAATTTTCTGTTCAAAACCCTCTCTCAGACTGGTTTGCATTAGAAGAGCTAAAGACTTTTCTCTATTTTGACAGGGCACCCTCACTTAACCTGCACTATGAGTGAAGTGGCAGTCAGATCACTCTTCAGTGTGAATATTAATGAGAACATTCATAATAATCCTTCCCTTTGACAGTGGAACAGGAGCTAAAGTCCAACAGCAGGATCAAACAGGGTGGCATGGTACATGCATCAAACCATCTGGCTAATGCATAGCTCAAGGAAATGAGCCAAAACATTTCAGTCAAAACTCTTCACTGGAACAGTAATAGCCCATGAGTTCCTTTTCCCTAAAACCCTGGAGGCAGAACAAAATATCCTGTCAAAATACATCAGTGCAGTGGAGCAAGAAAAACAAAAACTTCAGACAGTGCATTTGACCATATGAAGGTGCTTGTTTATTTCACAAAGGATTTTTTCCTACTCTTCATTTCTCTCCCTCGCCTGCCTTCTGTGCCTTTCACCTTCACACATGGACTATGTCTGGCTCTAACAGCTCATTAATTTATTCAAGTCAATCTATGTTTTACCTAAAGACAGTGTTTTTTACAAAACTTTCTTTTCTTGCAGTTGTTCATTGTTGTGTAACTAATTCAGTTGCTGAACTGAGTCCTATAATTTCCCCAATCCACTAGGAAGGAAAAGGCAGATTTCTAAACATCTCTCTGCTTGGGACATCTTCATGGACCCTCAGGCTTAGATATGAATTCAAATACTTTTTGACAATGTTTGCTGATGCTGATCCAAGTGGTTCCTCAGCACTGATATTGGTCATGGTATTAGTGCATCCTAGGTAGAGTTAATAAATGAGCTTCCTCTGACAGAGTCAAATTGCCATGGTCTGAAAAGCCCAGATAATGAGCTCCCAGTGCTTTCTAAGATGTAGTGCCTCTGGACATATTGTAAAGGTGGTAAGGGGAGACTGGCCAAGTCAGGTATGGCGATGCACTCTCTGAGCCCTTTCCAATAACCCATGGTGTGAAACAAGGTTGTGCTCTCGCACCAATCCTATTCATGATTTTCTTCAGTATCATGCTCCAAAGGGCCACAGCAGACCTTGATGAAGACAACGGCATCCACATCTGATATTGTACCGATGGAAGCCTCTTCAACCTAAGGCGAATGAAAGCTCACACTAAGACCCTAAAATCACCATGTGAGCTGCTTTTTGCTGATGATGCCGCCCTTGTTGCTCACACTGAAGCAGCCCTGCAGTACTTCACATCCTGCTTTGCAGAGGCTGCTGAGCTTTTTGGGCTGGAAGTCAGCTTGAAGAAGACGGAAGTTCTCTATCAACCTGCACCTCAGGAAGTCTTTCACCATTCCCACATCACCACAGGTGAATCAGAGCTTAAGTCAGTCCAGCAGTTCACCTATCTGGGAAGCATCATTTCCTCAGATGGTAAGATTGACAAAGAGATAGACAACAGGTTAGCAAAGGCATAAAGAGTTTTTGGAAAACTCCATAAAAGAGTCCAGTACAATAAACACCTGAAGAAAAGTACAAAGATCAAGGTCTACAGAGCCACTGTACTGTGCACTCTTCTTTATGGGTCTGAATCCTTGGTCATCTATCGCCACCACCTGCGACTCCTCAAGTGCTTCCATCAGCGCTGCCTCCGTACAATTCTAAACATCCACGGGTCTGATTATGTGACTAATGTGTCTGTTCTTGAGCAGGCAGAGGTCACCAGCATTGAGGCCATGCTGCTGAGAATGCAGCTGCGCTGGGCAGGGCACATCTCCAGGATGGAGGATCACTGCCTCCCTAAGATTGTGCTCTATGGTGAGCTTGCCACTGGCTGCCGCAAGAGAGGAGCCCCAAAGAAGAGATACAAGGACTCCCTCAAACAACACCTCAGCCTTGGCCATATTGATCACCATCAATGGTCCGCTCTGGCCTCCAATCGGGAGGCATGGAGGCACACCATCCATAACACTGCTTGAGAGTGCACGCCAGATCAGTCTGGAAGAAAAAAGACAATACAGAAAGAACCGTGCCTCGCCAGCACTGCCTATGGAGACTTTCCACTGTGCCTTTTGCAACCGGACTTGCCTATCTCGTATTGGCCTTTTTAGCCACCAGTGTGCTTGCAGCAAGCATGGGAAGAACCCTTCCTGAATCTTTGTTCACAAAGCCTAGCCATGAAGAGGAGATGGAGGCCAGCAGTCTCCAAGAGCTCCCAGTGTGGCATTAAAGCCCTAAAAATGCTAAGTGCACAATTTTACATACAGATCTCAGTGTTCATTAATGCACAGCAGTGTTTCCAGTTTACAAACAGGACACACTTGGTGGCTTTTTAAGACATTAGGTGGCAGAGGCCAGATACATTGGACTTTCACTGCTGAAAATCTGATCATGAAGGATGAACTTGCAAATTCCATTCTTTGTCCATTAATCACTACCATGCACAGATTCACATATTGAAATGGCAGAGCAGGTTAATACAGAAGTATTCTGAAGAAATTTAATTTTTAGTGTTCAAGACTGGTATGGCCAATGCAGGTCAAATTCAGTACGATAGTGCAGAGAAAAATCATGATGAGAGGAAAATCTGAAAATTCAGATTATACCTGAAATAGGAAAGAATAAAGCTAAGTTTCAAACCCAAAGTCTGTCTTCTGCCTGTAGGAGCTTTGCAGTATTATTATATCTTTTAAGTTTCAGGAGCAAACTGGAAAAAATTCCGAGACAGACATATAACTGGACAAATAACTGCCACGTGCTTCTGCATGATGCAGAAGTTTTATTTGGGATCTGCAATGACCCATCAAACCATATTGTGCAGTACGATGTAAAGGGAAACTGATTACTGATCTGGGAGCCACAGACCGCTGGCTTAGGTGAATTTGCAGACACAAACAGGTAATTTAATATTTGACTGTAATTGATCTGTGAGAATAACTTTTTTCTCCAAAAATTAGAAGTATCCATAAGATCTTCATAGCATTAAACGGAATTCTACTGGTGAGAAGCTTGGAATCAATTCTGCACACATTTTAAAGACTGTTCTTAATTTTTAACATAAAATCTCCCATTTTGTTTAAAGTTGTAAGTGGGTTCAAAGTTCATTGAAGTATTCTCATTGCTAAAATATCTCAAGCAGCTTTGTGAAACAACTAAAAACCAGAAATATTTGTTTGAAGAAAATTTCTCTCCACCAAACCTTTCTGAGTGGAAATTTAGTGGTTTTGAAAAGGTTTCTAATCTTTGTGTTCTCAATGAAATCTATTTAATGCTGCATTTACAGAGATAGGGCTTTCCTTAGTACACTTACTGAAGTTTTAATGAGAACTGTTGTATTTCCAGGACAGTTCATGTTGTTTATAGCTGAAAACTAGCAGTTCAGAAAAAGGCAGAAGGATTTGGGGGTTTTCATTTTGTGGATTTTTGGAGTTTTTTTTAAGATTTGCTGCAGTTTTTTCAAGTTTCTTCATTTTTATTTGATTTCACATTTTTTTTAACCCTAAAGTCTAATTAACTTTTGATTCAAAGCATATGGCTCCTCTTTACACAAGGAAAATGTAAGGTTGACTGTTTCATACTTCCTTTAAATATTTATAAACTTACATACTTGAGAAGATAGTGGTTCAGCAACCTAGTGTCTAGAATCACAATCCTTGTCTTGTTTGATGTTGTTTATTAAACATGTTGCGTCCTATGGCTTTGAATAGTCTTCTTTAATGTCCTATTCTCCAATACTAGATTATCACTGATGACAATGTTATTAGTGGGACTACAGTAACCATTACTACTACTACTACTGTTTTGGAAGCAGAAGTAATGCGCAGCTGAAATCTGCACATTATTTTCCTGGAAGTTTAGCACTAAAAACCAAATTTCCCCCAAATGGCAGACAAGTTAAATCTATCAGCAAATTATGTATCATTAGCACAAAATGCTGCAACTCCCCTTCCACTGTTCATGTAGTGACCAACTTTCTCAAGTGGAATTAAACCCCCCACATTTAACCTGAAGAATCAAAAAGGAAAATCACTGTCTCCAGCCTATCTTGTCTCTTCTATTATATACCCTCCTGTTCCTTTCAAGCAGATGTTTATAATGAGTTCAAGTGAAATACTTGAAAAGGCTCTTATTATTACTTTTATTCTATTTCACTGCATCATTTTTAAACAAAAATCTTACATGTACATTCCTAATTAATCATAATTTCATGCCTAGTCTGAAGACAATGTTAAACAGCTTTTTTTTATCTGTGACTAGATCAGATTTTGTAATTCTGACTGTTTCAGAAAAATAAAATGTGTTGTGAGAATAATATAACTAGTATTCAGTCACTAAAAATGTCAGTCTATACCTATTATTTTTGTACTTAAAAACCTTAAAATATTTTAAAAACCATTTTAAAAATAGACTCTGTTAAATAGTGGACTTATCGTCTAAGAAGATCATCATATAATTATCCTTTCTTTATCCCTACATATTATTATTATATCTCTATATAATTTATAAAAATGAATCAGAATTTTTATAAATGAAGTGCTGACATAATGAAATCCCTGAATTTCTACAACTATTTTGAGAAATAAAGTGCTGGAAAAGAT
>VXBX01004071.1:1966035-1991212 GCA_013400415.1 Scytalopus superciliaris
TAAAATCAATTGATGACCTATCTATATAATATATTTCTCTATTATGCCATATTTAAGTGAGGAAATTTATGTTTTTATTCTCATATTTTATCAATTTGTATGTAGAAGAATGTATTCCAAAGTCAAAATTAATAATATCTGCTTCAAATATGATGGATTACCAATATTCAAGCAGTTTGAGATTAGTGTAATTTTCCTGCTTTATGCCTATGAATTCACATGCTTTTTTGAACATAATCAAGCTGAAATCAGCTCCATTCCATCAGATAAGGCTGATATTTGCATGGTTTTAAAGTATTAGTGGCTGCAGAGGACAAGTTGTTCCATGAACAGTGAAATTAGGGAAAATGAAATTCAGAAGGATTTGTGTTCATCGCTACACAGTCTCTTACCACAACATTCTCACTGTCTTGCTTTTCCCTTTAGTAGGGCTCCAAAAATCTCCTGAATACACTATAAGGAATAAAGAGGACCAAGTATTAGAGAAAAAAAACCCTGATTTCTGACCTGCATTTATACTGATGGGCTGGTATATATTGCAATACATATATTGCCTGACTAGCTAAAAGGCCAGAAAGACCATAGAGCTGTAAAAGCCAGGTATCATTTGGGGTTTTTTTTGTGTTTGTTTGCTTGTGGGGTTTTTTTTTAATTATTATTTGTTTGTTTGATTTTTTTTTTTTTTTGCAAAAGCACTAACCCCTCTCCTATCATGGTGCAAGTTGTGGCAAAATTGCTTGCAAAGGTTGTAGAATAGACATTATTCTAGTCACTTAGTCACAGACAAAGTTTTAAGGCTTTTTTTCTATCTGTTCGCAGTAGAATTATTTCATGTGTTTCTTATCTGTGAGACTGCAATATTAGAAAAAGATAAAAACTGCTTTTACATAGAGTAAAAGTCTTTTAAGTACTGTTGTCCTACTGTCCTTAGTAATTCATTAACTGTTTTAAGCTACCCATCTGGAAAGTTTTTTTCTCAGTTTTGGGAGTGAGCCTTACTTGATGGACTATTGTAAAACCATTCATTATGTTTGTCCTGGATGTATCTAAACGAATTCAGAATTCATCAGTCAAAAGTCAAGCTTAGATCAGGACAATCAGATTTCTGCTGTACTGAGAGCAGACCAATAGATAGTATTGTTATGGCCAATATATCTGGTTTTATTTCCTGATAAATACAAGGGATGAAATTGCCTTTAGACATTAAGAAAATCATTGTACAAATAGTAACCATATATAAGGTAATCATAGTTGCAGTTCCCTTGGGGAGGCTAGATAGATTCTTTTTTGCATTTTGTTGTTTTGAGTCATGTCTTCTGCAGCTTGTAAAGTAATCAGATTTTTTTGTTGTTTTTTTAAAATGTAAACTACTTCTATTTCTGAGTTTTTTTCTTCAATAAAAAATGGGTTCTTTTGACTGAAATGTACACTGTGAACCAGATTTAATCAACAGTTACATTACTTGTTTGACTGATTGATTTAGCTTTCTTCTTACTCATGCAGTGAATGAAATAGTGGATGTCTCTAAAAATAGGGAAGAGAAAGATAACTACAGAGTCAGTGAAAGAAATAGCATACAACTTTGTAAAGGAAGGATCACTACCCTACCTGCTCATATCCCTGTCTATCCCACACTGTCTGAAGTTTGACTTTCCTCAGACAAAACTGCCTTACTTTTTTGCCTTTGAAAATATTTCCTAACAGAGGGATCCTTATTCTGTGGCAGTAGTCGTATCTTTTAAAGTACCCTGGGTTTGTCTCTTTTTCAACATACCTTTGCAAAGGTATAGACTCAGTCAACAATGTAGCTCTATTATAGGATGAAGCATTATCATCATATGTCTGAAGAAATATCTACACATCTTTTGTAGACAAAAGCCTGTGCCAGTGGTCAAAGCCAGATAGAAACTGTTTGAGTGTCAAGGGGCAGATGCTGACCCTGTCAGGCCTGTGCATGGGTGCAGGGATTTTGGGATCCTCAATAAGCCCATCTCAGATGTGTTCCTGCTAAACAAAGAAAGCAACTATCTCCTCCTGTCCATGCAAGGAGGTTTGACTCCTGTGGCATGCTCAGAACCACAGTTTGATTTAATGTCTTTATTTAAATCAATGAGAAACAAAAAAAAAGCTTGAATGGTCAGATCTTATTTGCATGTGAGTTATAACACAGAGCTTTTCTTGGTTTAAACGTCTAAGACTTAAAACTGAGCTGAGGGTCTGGTTTTTGTTTTGGTGAGAAAAATGTAGGACTTCACAGGACATTGCTTCTTCCCACGTAGGTGCTGAAGGACATGGGTGCTCCACCAGATGATCTGACTGAGCTCTGGCAGGGAATGTTGCTTGCTAGTGAACTGCAAATACAAAATGTCAACAAAATGATAACTGAAGAGAGAATACTAACAATACTAATAAATAACACTAAGAAGTAACTAGTGGGGCTATGGGAACAACAATATTGAGTGGAAATGACAATATATTTGCTCTATAAATGAACATGTTTTTATAGAGAGTTTGGTAACAATGGTTTAAGAAACTGCACATCAGTTTAGGATAAAAGACTGATGGGTTGAACAGTTAAAATAATTTGACCCTAAAAATCCAGCTTTAAATGTGGCTTCTGTTTCAGAAAATAAAGAAACTTAAGGTCAATGGCCTGATGGTTTTTACTAAGTACAACTGCCATAAATCTTTCAGTGGAAACACTCTCCTTTTCCAGTGAAAAATTGATGCATATCCCTTAGAAGTACAGTTTTGCCTAAAACTATTCAAAATATTGTATAAAATAATCATAAACTTGCTCACAAAAAAAAAAAAAAATGCCTTCTCGTTTCTCTCCAGAGCAGTTGTTTACCTTTCAATGTCTGTAACCTAGGGCAATGGTTTCCTGTAGCTTCAAACCTGAAATAAAACATTTTCTTCTAATGTTTCTGTATTGGTATTACACAGTGGTAATACACAAAACAACCCTATTTCTTTGGCACTTATTTGAACTAAATCACTTTATTATTGTTCCTGATTGATGCCTTATTATTGTCATTGGTCGGTAAATGTGAATTTGTCTGGCCTATCAGTATCAATGTAAGATATTTTTCTGTATGGAAGCTAAGTAAGAAGTGGAGAAAGAAAAGGATATACAAGTAAAAAGCCAAAGTTGTTCTGATAGTTTTATTTTCTTTCTTTTTTTTTTTTTAATTTTTGTTTTTCAATTTTTGTCTGCTTTTTTTCTAAGCTGCTTAACACCAAGCAGATCAAGAAACAAGTTTTAGCTTTTTTCCCCCCTAAAAGTACAAGTTCTATAACATCTAAGTTTTGTGAATTTTTATCAGTTTTGTTGAGTTTTTCATACCAGAAATAAATGATGGTGACAGTTTCAGCATGTTTAAATGTTTTGAACAAAGATTATTTTTCTATAATTTCAAATTCCCTTAGGTTTATTTTCACTCTTTTTACCTGGAATCCCAGTATAAATGTTTTTAAACATAAACAAAATTTTTAACTGGATATATTATGAGAATCTTTTGACTTTTGGTTTCACCATTTTTTTTCCATAGCCACAACACTATTTCAGTTTAGCTATTTTTTTCCCTTTTGTTTTTTTCTTAAACACATAACTCTTGCAAAAGGAGGATTGTTGGTTTGACTGAAATTTGGTTTTCTGTTATTTTAAGAGCTTTCACAGAGGCTTTATAAGCCTTTTCATGGAGTATACAGATTCATAGCTTGAAATGAGGGCACGAAAATCATGACAAATCTGGGTCCTTCATGCATGATGGCTGGGTATAACAAACAACCTTCCTGCTGTGCAAGTACTGTATATTTTAGATAAAGTCTGTGTTGTTTATTTTTCCTTTGGTTTATGGCTTTGATATCACCCCTGTATCAATAGTCCCAATAGATGTGTAAAACCAGCCCATTATGCAGTCATTTTGGCGGGTCAGGTACTGGATAACACAAACAAATCTCCTTTCCATTCTTCATAAGAACATTCTTTACCAGAAGAGTCACCTGCTCTGACTTTCATCAAAGGACACATCAGTGGCCTTTAGCCTACTCCTAATAATAAACTTCTTCCCAGATTGTGCTGTCAATCTCCTTGAGTTCTAGGGTATCAGAAAATGGCTGACAGTTTGAAATACAGATGAAAGCATAGTATGAGAAAGGTGATTTTTTTAGGAGAATTCTACCTATAATTGGTTAAAAAAAATATGTCCTGATGTGAAACTTGTCCTACAAACTCTGCTTTTCTGTAGCTAACTGTTGCCCTACCTGCTTGCTCATCTCAGGGTTTCAAGTTCCAAGCATATGTAGTCAGAAAAACACACAACATGCTGCTAGGCATTTAGCAGCAATCAAAGCAGACCTGGTAACTCCTCCAAAGAGCTGTGCTCCAATTCCAGCCTGCCTGTTGTACCGTGGATTGTATATGCTTCTTGCACAATCCCTGAGGAATCTCATTACTTGAGCTGAGCTAAAAATGTTTTACTCTAAACAAACACACCAAACTGCACTGTCTTTATAAATAAAATTATCCTAGTGAGAAAGCAGTCCTATTACTTCAGAAGTATATGTTGAAAAGCTGATTAAATTCCTTCTGTCTTTTCCATTGAAGCTCTCAAAGGAAGAGTGTCTTTGCTCTCATAGAGCCCAGACAGCTCAACAGCCACATTTAATTCCACGTTGCTTTTCCTTTGATGTGAAGTGACAAGCAATGGGTTTTGGCTGCCATACCAGATGAGGAGGATTGTGTCGCTCTTGTCAGTAAGGTGGTGAAGTTTACGTGCAAAGGCTGTCTGGACATTCCAGTAGACTGAACAGGACTGAGGGAACAAGGGCTTCTCAACCCTATCAGTTGTGATTGAAGACTAGTTGAAATTGTGAACTACAAAACCATGAAAATTAAGAATGGTAAAATGGAGTTGTTCCTTTATGTCTTGTGTGATAAAAGCAGACCAGGAATTTTCTGCTTGGTGTATGTGACTTCTGACAGGGAAAAAAAAAGTTTCAGTAATATAGAATATTGTTTCTTTTGCCCACAAATGTTAAGGGTTTGTTGTTATTTGCTGCTTATTTAGGCAATTCTTTGATAGGATGATAATGTGGCACCTCAAAGGGTTGAAGCTAAGATGCCTCCTGAACACCTACAAAATTTTCTTCAGTGGTTCTAAACAGAGAAAAAAACCAGGTGGAATGGGTGAAGAATTCTTACATCTGGTGGGAGGGATGAATAAACCTTACAGAAAATGGTGAGGTACATGCTGGAGTGCAAATAGAAAATAAAAAGTCTCAGTGGATGAATCAAATGAAGTTTTCAGTCATAGGCAGTTGTCAAAATTTTAAATTGAAATTTCAGGTCAAAGGAATATCCTTTCAAAATTACAAATCAACAGTCACAAATCTCCATTCTTCTCAGAGGGGACAAATCATGTTACACTCTATTTCACAGGCAGGCAGGAGATGGACTGAAAGTTATGCTTAGCCAATTCTTGTTCACTATTGCCTTGCAACACTTAGTAAACATTCCAAGTAAATAACTGTACAAGTGTAATTGTATTAACTGGCTTCAGGCTGATCTAAAGTTATTTCCTTTGAGCTAGAGTACTGGATTCCCTGAACAGGTTCTGCTTCTCTGGATGAGTTTCAAAGCAGATTCATTATCAAACATCTGTCAGGATCACTTTAAGTGTGATGTGAGTATTAGAATTAAATAAACATTGTAAATCAGAGACAGATGTGCAAACAGGTCTCTTTTCTCTTTTTTTTTTTTTTTTTTTTAAATGGGAAACAAATTTTTCTATTTTTGTTAAAAGGCAAGGTCTTACAGCTTTGGTATATTTCTTTTCATCCTGTCAGGGCTGGGATTTTTACAGATTTTGGGCTTTTGTTTTTCTGTTGTTTCTTATTATCTTCAGTACAGATTTTGCTACCCCTTGACAGGCAGATGGAAAAAGGCACTGCCTTCCAGATGTTTATGGAATTACTTGGATCAATAGAAAACACTGCAGACCCTTTTTCAAGAGCCCAGCTATGATGTATATGTGTAATATGATCTTCCTTTCCCTTATCTCCTAAAACAGTTTCATAAGTCCTTTAGACCTGAGTAGAAGAAGTTTTTGAGATATCATATGAATACAGGGGAAATGGAATGACCTGAGATATACAGGGTCACTTATGTCCAGTACTGCTGAAAGGCAAGGTAAGGGAGGATGTGGTGATCTACTGTGCCATGTTAGACAGAGGTGTGTTGCCATCTCTCCCCTGACCTTGGAATGAGGCTTTCAAACAGTACCAAAAATGGCTTTGATAACCAGTAAATATTGAAGACTCTTATAAGATCCCTGGAGAATTTGTCTGAGTTGGTACCTCCAGTCACAATACAAATGTCTAATAGAAGTCAGAAGTTCAGTCTCCTTCTAAGATAATAGTTTTATGTTAAACCATATCTTTGCCCACATGCAAGCATGGCAGAGATGGTAGAAGACAGTTGTAAGGTTATTTCTGAACCAGTGTTGTCTATAATTTCAGGTGAAAGCATGCAAACTGCTGCACCACAGATAGATATTCCCCATGAATACAATTGCATGGAATTTTATTTTGCTTCAATTTGTCTTTTTCTATCATATTGCTCTAAGTAGTTTCCCCACATGTATTCAAAATATTACATAGCATAAACAATGATGTGCAGTTGTTGTTTTAAAGTGAATATGGTTCAGTTGCAGGCAATTTTGGCAAACTATTAAGATTTGAAGCCAGACCTCTACCTCCACTTCTATCATAAACTGAACAAAATATATAACTTTAATGTCTCAAATAGGTGTTTGCTTTCCTATAGGAGGAAAAATATTCCCTAGGTGTTTTCATCTACAATACTTTCCTAGAAATAAAAGGAAACTTGGATATTTTTCATATTCCTTTGAAAGTGCAAAACAGCTTTATCCACTGGCTATACTTATGTTGCATATCTCTACCTACTGCAAGCTGCAGTACCTCACGGAAGGAGTTGCAATGGAGAAAGTTCCTGAAGCCACATAGAAATTGCTGCTGGCAATAGTGGTTCTTTGCAATGGAAGATAACATTAAGATGACTTCTCCATTGCTGAGTCAGTTGTTACTAATCAGCTAACAAGGCTGGTGTGATGAGGTATGTCCATAGAAAGGATGTCTATGGCTGGGGAAGGATTTTTCAGTACAGGAAGGTGCAGCTATTCTCAGCAACACCAGACAAAGACAGGAATAGGAAAGCAGCTATAACTTAAAATCTGACTGCATTGTCAATGACAATGTTACAGAAAAATATGGAAGCAGTTTAATCAGCTGCTCTACAGCATAGTAAACATAGGGGTTAGCAAATCTCACACTAAATTGAGTTTTACTATGTCTTCATGGTAACAGATAGTGCTTAGTATGGGTGTCTCTAACGTGCCTAAGTCCAATGTGTAGGTATATTGGATGTACTGTCTCAGGTATTCTAGGACCACATTGAGCCAAAGATAATTAAAAGTGCATAGTGTATTCTCCTAGTCTGTAATTCTGGAAAGTAACCTGAGTAGGTTGAATAATTTCATTCCTGATTAGATTGCCTTTTTGCTTGTAATAACTGTAGGTGGCATTGCCATTTGAAGTTTTTATTACATACAAAATCTTCCATGCAAGTCTGAACCTGAGCACAGTTAACTATTACTGTATGTTCAAGTCTCATTGACTGTTAGAGGACCTAAGTCTCTATACAAAATTAACCACATTCTCATACAGCTTGCCCTTTTTGTATCTTTCCTTCTTTCTTTCTTTCTAATTCTGACAGCATTTTCCAGAAATTTCATTAATGAAAAACTGTAAGTCACTAATTGCAAAATTATGTCATTGAAACTGTAGTTCAAAATCTATAAAAGTTAATAAAACCTCTCTAATGGTATAAGTTATATGAATTTATAAGCATAATTAAAAGTACAACTGAGACTAACCAATTTTTCACCTTTTGAAAAACTTCAAAGTCCCTTCTAATTTCTTTTTATGTGTCAAATAAAGCACCAAATAAAATGACAGACACTGAGTAAGACATAGATAAAATCCTGAGGATGAGATCCTCAGCCAGTGGTGTCAGTGTTATAGGCTTCAGATAGTTTTATGCTCATGGGTGATTTAAGCCTTTTAGATTTACCATTCTATCAGAATTTCTTTCCTGTTTGTTAATATCTGTGGGCACCACTGGAAAAAAATAATGAAAATACAATAGAGAGCAGGGTCTTGACTGGGATTAGGTGATACAGACAACTCTAATTGGCACCGACTTCCCTCAGGGCAGTGATGAGTAAAACAAGCCCACTGCTTGCTCTGAAATGTCATATAAGAGAGAGCTATTTTCCTGTACTTGTGTGTGGTTGAACACTATTGATTTAATTACAGAAAAGAGTGATTGGGAAATATTTTTTAAGAGAGATTAGTCTCCCATTGTCAGCTGTCACCAAGATGGATAGAACTCAGCCTTCCTCTTGAGGCACTAGTTATGAGCTGGTTTGCTGGTGGCTGCTAGACAATAGGCTGCATATTTTTAAATTGTATCAAGAAGGACCTATTATTTAGGACTCCTTATTACTGTCAGTGTCACAACATCTTGCATTATTCAAAGGGAGCATTGCTTCCATCCGTCAGTCTCCCCTTTGCTGTCAAAGATGCAAATACAGGTTCTCATTGCTTAAGGGAAATTTGTAAGGGAGGAAAGAAAGATGCCAGGAAAAGTTAAATGATATAGGAAGAAAATCCTCAGGGGAAAACACAACTGGAGCTTTGAATTTTTATACTTACTACATAATGAGAAAGAAAAGGAAAAGAAAAGAAGAAAAAAAGAGAAGAAAGAAAGAAAGAGAGAAAGAAAGAAAGAAAGAAAGAAAGAAAGAAAGAAAGAAAGAAAGAAAGAAAGAAAGAAGAAAGAAAGAAAAAGAAAAAGAAAGAAAGAAAAAGAAAATAAAGAAAGAAAATAAAAGAAAGAAGTCTCCTTTTAGAAAATGTTAGAGAATTTAATGTCTCTCTCAATATAGAGGTGGGGTGCTAGAAAATGTGCTGGATATGTCTGAAAGAAAGAAAATTAAGCTATTCTTATAAAGATCAATAATTAGGATATTGAAAATGAGTGCAAGTTCAAATAGGTTAAGTGGGGATGTAAAAAGCAAATTATGTGGCAGTTGAACACATTTCAGAATGCAGTAATAAGCAATATAGCTGGTCATACTTTTGTAATAACCTTTCTTCACTAAAACTGTTGATTTATTAAAACAAGACTTCATGGGGCCAAAGACTGGTATTAGAGACTTTGTAACCCAACAGTTGTTTTAAAAAGGGTTTCAAAATTAGTTTTAGTATGATTTTTATTTTCTTTTACACAATTTTCTGGTTTAAAATTACTTTTGTTAAGAAAATGTATTTTTTGAAATTGTTGTGATTAAAATAATGCATTTTGAGATAGAGTGCTGGAATAAGTTTTCTCTATGCCCCAAAGCATTTGAAAATATAACTTTTAAGTCTTGAACATTTCTGCAATTGGTAATATTTATCCTACTTTGGTATGGAAATATTTTGAAATATTTGTGTGTCACTGAAACATGTTTCCTGTGAAACTAGAGCACGACAATTCCCTCCCTGCTACACATGTATCTGCTGTTCTCATTGAAGAAGTTTCATTTAGAGGAAACCACAGGCATATCCAAACAAGCCCTCTGTGATTTGAAAGTGACAGCAAGGGAGTTAAATCATGAAGATCAGACAGGGTCTGTAGATTCTGAACAAAGTTTCCTGGGCTCAGACTGAGGTAATTATGTTCCCCACAGGCTTAATCTGTGTGTTTCCACAGAAACACAGTCATTGTAAGGCATGCCAGTCACAGGATATCAGGACATGAACAATCAGAGTGTATTGCTCTAAGAACATTTTTTTTTTTTTTAAATATAAGGAAGCCAGAACACTGCCTCTCGTACTTCATGCTATATCTTCAAAGTCTGTTTATGGAATACTGGCTTCTCTTGGTGTTATCATTTGAGTTACTGAGAGGAGTCCCAGTTTTATATTTGACCTGGGACTTGGGCAGGTTTTCCCCTGAGGAAAGGCCTGCAAATGCAGTGCGTCTGTTCATCAGTTGGCTGATCTGTTTTCTGTGATGTTGGCCACATTATTTGAAAAATATTTTAATTGTGAAAAGTAATGAAAAAAAAAATTCAGGTATTTTTCATTTGTGAAATAATAGTGAAAAATCAATTTCTGGATGATTTTCAAGGAAACACTTCAATCTGCACAAATTAAAACAAAACAAAGTGTGGTCTTTGTAGGATGCCTTTAAGTGAATTCTGTATCACTGCATCTAACTGTCCCTATCATGTTAGCTTGAGAAATGAATTCTCCATCTATTAGCCTGAAAAAAACATTCAGCCAGGGAAGGACCAGCATTCCATAAAATAAATTTATTATATTTCAGGGTTTGCTGCAGAATTTTAGCTTATTTTGCAAAGAGAAAATGAGAACAGATTCAACAAGAATAGAAAAGCTGTTAGAAAAGAGGCCAGGCTGAAATGTATTTCATTTTCATTAATGCAGACTTTCCATCTCCTTTAACCTGCACTCTCACCATATGCACAATGAAAAGCAAAGGGTTCAATTTGTGCTACAGCACTGGTAGAATTAGACTAATTGATTAACAGCAATTTCCCCCATCAAATAAATGGAGCCATGTGATTTCTGCCACGGACAGAAACAAAACTCAGAAGCTGGTAAAGATACAAACAGGCAGGAACCTAGGAGAGGAAAATGATCTCCTGGCCCTGGAACTCTCTTGTCACAAAGCAAGCCACTTATGCATTTCTTTTATTTTCAGTGGAGGCTCAGTCCTGGCTCCCAGTTCTCTACATTTTGTTCCTTTACTGAAATTCTGTCCCTTCATTAATGCAGAGCCCAGGGGCCTGGATCTCTTTCCTTCCTTATCCATCCTCCTTTCAGTGACCCTCTGTAAAAACTTCTTCCTTCTGAAGAGTCCTTTAAATTTTTCATGGTCGTTTGTCAGTAAGATCCTACTTTCTTCCTTGGATTCTCCTTTGCCACTTTCTGTAATGTATTTGTATTCAGCAGAAAATGTGACTATGGAAGAACAAGATCAGCTATGCAAATTATCTTGGAAAAAGCACAGTATTGGGTACCTAGCTTCTATTAAACAAGCCCCAGTAACATCCCTTAAGATAAAACAAATACACTTCCGTCATATCTTTAGCACCAAAGGGTAGAGAAGAAAGAATGTAAAAATGAGGAGTGACTGGTCCAGTTTTAAGACACTGCTAAGTTGATAGTTTGCACACTTGAGTCAGCTAATAGTGTCTTGGGCATTTCCTCTGACTCACTTGGTACATTCAAATATTTGGCAGTGCTGTCCGGAGGTCTTTCCCCTGACTATAAAACCAGCCTAAGATGACTTCTCTGCTCTTTTAGAGGCCTAATATTTGCCAGTAGTATTCCTCTGGATATTTTTTTTTTCGCACAGATGTACAAATAAGGTTACAAATAGATTGCTTACTGATGGGATAGCATATGAAAATTATTAATTTACCACCAGAGGATAGATCTGACTATCTGCAAGAACATTTAGAATAACTTCCACAACAATATGGAATGATCTTCCCATAGCTAAAAATGGAATAAATTAAAGAAACTTGTGATAAAGAAATTGCAGACCAAAGATGCAAGCCTTCTGTTGCTTTGGTATAGAATCATCATCTAGATTTAAAGTGTTAGGAAAGGTGTGTAAGAACATGACACAAAAAGAAGGAGAAGCAAAATCTATGGTTTGTGTAAAACAACAAAAATTGTGTCAATGAATGGGAGCTAACAGAAAGTAGAAAAACAAAAGTGCAAAAAAAAAGGTAGGAAAGGAAACCCATTAATTAAGGTAGATATTAAGGAGCTACCATGTGCACGACACAGGAGGTTTAAAATAATGGCAGTTGAACAAGAATGTCTAAATAACTTCTCACAAGGACACTACTAGATGAATAGAGAGATGTATTGGTAGGTTATTGAAAGTCATCCTTCAGATAAAAATCCAAACCTTCAAAAGCCATTTTGTTGGCATTGCTTTTAAATGATCTTTTAGGTGAAGGACGGGCATGTCTCAAGAACCAGCTTTAGCATAAATGTCAGAAAATTACTCCTTAGCTATTGACTCTAAAGCTAGCAGAATTTCAGTATTGCTGCATTTGTGTGGAATGATTTCCTAAATATTTCTCTGAGGTTTGTGTAGTCAAGAGGGTTTACCTATAGAGGAGGAGATTTTGCACCTGTATGTCCTCTCCTGTGCTGTAATTTTCTTTTATTCTCTCAAACCTTCCTGTTTCCCTAAAATTAATTAATCTCTTCTCACTTCATAGGCAGGAGTTTTGTATGTTTTCCTGAATGGATTTCAATGCCTCAGTCTTAATTCCTGTTTAATAGTGTTAAATTTTGCAGCAAATTAAAACCTAATTTCTGAGTTTGAACTGTATTATGTTGTGTGAGTTACATATTGACATTACCATGTGCCCAGCTGCCTGCATGATACTTCACATCCTGAGAAGCATTTCATGGTTGGTTTTAATGCAGCAAAGCACTGATGTTAATCCTCTGCAATTTCCAAACTAGAAACTGTGAAGAGCAAAAAATGGAATAGCCTCCTTAAAAGTTTTCATGAAAATAATTGGACTGAAAAGTATTGCATGGTGGTACAGACTGAAATCCTCATAGAGGCTGACAAAGATGCTATTGGAGAACAAATTTTCCTCATAATTCCCAGCTGGTATTAGATAAACCTACCGTCTCTGACCTTTCTGCTGAGCCCATCAACAAATATTAGAGGTAGGAAGGGAGGGGATGAGGAAAGGAACTTGTGTTCACTCTAAGCCAGAGGGCTGAAAGCCCTTATTGTTTCCAACTATTTGGTGAAAAATTCTGGGAACAGAAAGAATCTGAAAAATTTGAAGCATTTCAGGCATTTGTGGGACAATGAAACTTGCAGGTTCTCTTCTTGCTGTTTTTGTTTTTGACTACAAAGCCAGCCCAAAGGATACACAGAACAAGCAAAAATACAATAAACAGTCTCAATGAAAGGACTCTACCTAGGGCAGAGAACAATGGAGCTGACAAAAAGATCTTCATGCTGTCTTTGATTGATATGTGTACTTAATTGAGTGCCATATCGTGTACATGTTGTGTGTGTTCTGAGGCACACAAGAGTTTACCACCAGCAAGTGACAGCTCTCAGCATAAATAAAGTATTTCATTGATCATGGAATGATTGTGGGTGGACCTGTGGCAGATCATCTGCAAGCCACTGCAAGCACAGCAGTAGTGAAATCCATTTCTCTGCCATTCACAGCTCCTGTCAGAACTATTTTATCACTCATGCACTTTAAGAGATCAAATGGAGAAGCTGTGGGCTGTTACTGCAGGCTAAAGACAGAACTCCTTACCTCTTCACTCTGTTAATGTGCTGGCAGTGAACTCTTTCATTCTCTGTTTCTCTATTGGGACAGAAAAGTGATGCAATTTCAACTGCTACACTGACTATTCTGCTTGGAGGACTGCCTCCTGAGAACTTTTTTTCTGAATGCTGTTGTATCTTAAAGTGATTTCACAAGTGGTTGGGTGAATGTAGAATCTCATGTCCTCTGACAGCTGCCTCTAGAGAAAACTTAATACAGTGACATTAAGCATGGCATGTGCTTATAGGCAGTCTGTCCCCTCTGTGNAGCCCCAGCCATACAAGGCAAGACCCTTCAAAACTGGGAGCACAGAGGCAGGTATATATCATATAAGGAAATGCTACCCTGCTGCAGGCAGGGACCAATCAGGGATGGGTTACAGGCCATGTGGGATGGAAAATTCCAGCAGGGACACACAGTGAAACAAAGGGAAAACATATAGCATGATAAAATCCTCAAACTTGGGTACAGACTTCAAACTGCAAACAGTCCTTAAACATACCAAGGGTCCATACAAACATAGCAGACAGTTCTCAGAGCTCAGGTGGTCACAGATCTGCATTGATCAAGTTGTCCTTCCACAGCCAGCCTCCCTTCTCTCCTCCAACATAACATTGCAATGAGACAGGCCAAGTCTCACTGGGAAGAGAGCTGGACTAGCATAGAAGACCTACTGAGTCATGTTTTCCACTGTAAGCTGCTCCTTAGCTCCTCTGAAGCAAAATAAATACAGATTTTTTTTTTTTCTCTGTGTGTGTGTGCTGCACTCTGAATTGATGCAAAGTGTCCCAGTGCCAAACTACTAGCTTACATTTTCATAGATGATCCGTGTCACTCTTCAGAGAGGTACTATAAGATGGATTTGGATCATGCTGGCTAGAGTGGGAGGTCACTGATGCCATAATAAGGGTTCAGTAGAAGGAAGTAGACTCAATTTCATGGTAAATTTTGCAATAGAGGAAAGGTGGTGTACTGGAGTTTGTATTCATGTAGCACAATTCCTCTTGGCATTGCTGAGCACTACCATAAAATGAAAGCCCTGGAAGTAATGTTGGCAATACATAAAGATTTAAAACTATTGAGTCACAAAGTGAAATACTACTAATAATTAAAAAAATCAAATAGCAGACTGTAGAGGTACATTAAGAAAGCTAGTTTCATACTGGATGGAAATCTTGACCACTGGCCATCCAACAATTTCTCTTGCTTGCAGGGCTCAGTTGTAAAGGTAGAGATTTTAAGCAGCTTACTCAGGTTTTGATCCAAATCCTACTAAAGTTAGTGGAAATCTTTACACTGACTTCAGGGAGCTTTGCTTCAGATGTTTAATTTCAGTCAAAGCAGTACTTCTGCAGTATTTGAAAAGCCATAGATGGGATAATGAGAGAAAGAGAGACTAGAACTATCGTTTTACCAATTACCTAGAAAATCCAATTAACCAGTGATTTAAAGAAGTAGAGAGCAGTGGAGTTAAATAATTTTCTTTCCTTCAGTTAACAATAACACATTAGGTTGTTAAGATGAAAATCATTTAAGAATCTAACACACTGTTCATTTTCTGTGCAGTTTCCTTGTGCATACTAACTTCAGCAGGGAAACCTTAGTAGTCAATTTTCCTTTCCTCAGCTCAAGCTTGCAGAATTGTATATTTCAAAATGTTGAAGAGACTGTTTTTAAAAGATAATTTTTGTATATAGTTATACTCTTGAAAAGCTCTTTAAAAATTTTTAATGGAATTATAAAATCATGTTTTATCAGCTGAACAAAAATTTTAATTTAGAATCTTACAGGAATATGTTAATTATCCTGGCTCATATTTGCCTCTATTCAAACTTACTTAAAGATTCAAGTATTCTCTCCTACATTTCATATATTGCTCCTGATTAAGCACTAAGAATAGCAGCACAACTTTTTTCCACAATTTGCACCTTGACCTCACAATTTTGTGCTGCTATGTTCCATTATTTATGAGATATTCAAACTTTAAAAAACATCGTGTAATAAGAGGATCTATATCTTTCTGTGGGATTACCACATAATTATGGTTGTCATATTCTCTTTGCTATTATAGGACATATAAAATGTTACCATCCAGAGATGCTGCTGCTTAGGAGGTCAAGAGTTAGTGGAACAATTAAGTGCATTACAGTTTCTGAGTAATTTTTAGTCTCTTCCTATTAATGTCAAAAGCATCCACAAATCACTTACTTAAACTTGTTTTGCATCTCCATGAAGATTATTATTGTTTAATATCTTCACAGATGTGTAAAATGTTGGTATGAAGGTCTTATGTCTGGCTTTATAACAGAAGTAAATTTATTTTTAAAAAATAAAATCAAAACATGCTAATTGAAAATAGGCAAAAAGTATTAAGATATTTACAATATTGCATACTGATTTACTGTAATGGAATTCTTGAAACTTTTCTTGAATTTGCCAAGAGCAGAACAGATGGTTTGGTGGTTCTTTTGTAGTAGACAATAGTATCACAAATGAAAAGTAAGGAAAACAAAAACTGTAAAACTCAAGATATGCTTCCACTGGCATATTGTATTACAGAGGAAGGTGAATCTTGAATTCAGGGATTAACAAATCATTTGAGGAATTTGTAAACAGTCTGTTGAAACATCAGCATTGCATATACAGAAGAACAGATTCTGAAGATGCACCACAGTATGACTGGGGCACACGTAATTGGTTCACAAATTTCTTTCACTCCTCAGCAACTGGAACTGATGTGGCTTATGCAGTCAAAAGTCTGATCTACATTGTGGGTTCATGCCCTGTGTATAATTATATCTGTATGGACTTTATATGGTCTGTATCCTTGTATTTGTATTATATTGGCTATTGTGCATACCCTCCTTAAGTCACTCCTTGATTCCTATGGAGCAGGATGCTCTACAGATCTTTTACATCATGCAACACCAGATCTAATGTACCCAGGTGGAGTGTATAGTAAGACATTCATTCAAGCTAAGCAACCTTTGTTTTACCAGTCAAACAATAAAACAGTGAATGCCTAAAAGGAATGCAACTGGATATAGGTATACTTGCAGACATATTACAAGAACCCCTATGAATATATTTCAAGAACAATGAAAACTGTACCCTGTTTCCCTGTACTGTGGGAAATCCATAACTGAAACAGAGGAAATTAGGCATAGAAGTATGGATTCTGTAGGCTTCTTTTTCAGTTTTATGAAAGCCTCAGGCTGAATATGACCCTTCTTATATCTGAGACCTTAAATGTTAAAGGGAAAATATTGTTGAGGTGAACAGAGAATGGTGTGATTAAAAATTATCTGAAGTTCTCAGTATCTTCAGCTCCTAGAAATTGGTCTAATATACTACAGCTTCAAGGCATTATGACAGTATAGTAGCTCAGATGGTCCAAGACTCTGGCAAAGATATGATCTGCAGACAGAGGCAGCAGGGGTTTTGTTCCTGAAAGTTTGCATTGTGATATCCAAGCACAAGCAGGTACTATGAACATGCACATCTGCACCCTAAAACCTGCATATTAGTTATATGTCCTGTTTGTATTGAGAACCTTTCTCATCCTTTCACTCCTGACTTGTATAAGAGCATTTTTAACCCACTTAAATGTTCCAATTAAGTTGTAAGAAAATATAAAAATTTTCTCATGACTTCAGGACACACCATGTGCACATTTGTAGCAATGGTGTAAATCTGGTGTATTTCTTTCTGGAAGAAATGAAAGGTATTCATAAAGCATTAGTGTTGTAGAGACTAGGATCAAACTTGCAGAATACATGTCATATACATGCAACTTTTTTCCAAGGTATAAAGGAGGGTAATTTTTTTTTTTTTTTTTTTTTTTTTTTTTTTTTTAAAGTTCCATTAGTGGATTCCAGACTGTAGATACCAGTCTTGGCTCTTTGGTATTGTCTAAATCTAGTTGTAGTTAAACAAGGATGTGATTTCCAAAACACTTAGTAGCAGAATCATATGTCCTTTTGCTCAGCCAAGTGTGTACTTGAGCAGAAGAAAACAGAGAAGTACCTTCAGCCCAAGGACATGGAAAGTGTGACCCTATCAAATTGACTATCAATAATTAAGGTCTTTGATGCTTTGAATCATTTAGATAATAAGATTGCTTTGAAGTAAATAAATAACAAATTAGAATTTGTGGCAGTCACAGGTGTTTGGCAAGACCAGCTTGTAATCAAAAGCAAAATGAATGCATCTTACTCTGTGTAATTAGAAAAAGAAATGAAGTTTATATGCAAATTGTAAAGCACTTTACTAAGAGATAACCGGTCAGACGGCTTTTTGTAATTTAAAATTTCATTTATGGGGAGAATTTGCAAAGTATCAATTTTCAATGCAATTTCAGTGCAGCTGCTTGAACTATCTTAGTCTTCCTAAGAGAGAAATTCAAACATCACTGGTACCATGCCAATCTTGTTACAGCACAGCAAGGACGACATATGCATTTTTAAACTTGTCTCTCTTTCCCCGCCTCTGAAATGATAGCAAACAAAAATCCCTGAAGGTTGAGTGAAATTACCTGATGTCAGTAAATAAGTAAAAGCACTGAGAGATAGTAAGAAAGAAAAATCCTGCTAATATGTTTCAAGCTTTTTTTTGAGATTGAAAGTTAGTATTGAAGAACAATGAGGGTTTTCACCAATCTTCCATAGTCAAGGGAATATTTCCTCATGGACTGGCATTGCTGAAGCATGTCAAATATTTCCATTAGTATTGATGTCACCTTCAAAGGTCATGACTGACAAGGGATGAGGTAGAAATTGCTTGGGGCGGGTATGTCAAGAAGGCGGTGTCTTAGCAGTGAAATGGGACTTGTTGTGAAGCGACATGAGATATGAGACAGAAGATGAGTCCATGGAAATATGAGGCAGTGGGATAAAAAGTGTGTGGAAGCACCAAGCAAAATACAGATTCAGAGACAGAAGCTGAGAGGGGGAACCAGAATAGGTATGTGGAGAATGGAAAGTCTAAGGTAGAGGAGAACACGGGAGGCAATTCATGAAGGCATGACAAAACTTTTTTTTTTGCAAGGTTTACTCTTCAAAATGAGGTCTGTAAACTTCAAATATTGTGATTGAGAAACATAGCTGACATAATTAGCTGACATAGCTGACAGAATTAGCTGATATAATGAGGATCTGATTATTTTTTATTGTTAAATCATTCCTACCATCACTAAAGTTGAAGACAGCTTCCCAGTGTTCAAATATAATAAGATATCTTTGTAACCTATCTGAAAAAAAATTCCTACTTCATTCCTCCTATCCTATGAATACTTAGACAGCAGTGGCTGCAAATCTCTAATTGTGAGTGTTAAATCACACTCCAACTTTTTTTTTTTTTTGAATCCCACTTCTTGTCCTATATCATTAATACTGCCTTTGTTTTGAGGAAAATTTCTTGTCCTTTGAAGAAAAAAAGACACGAATTCTCATGTATTTGTGAACAAAACCAGTATGATAGTCTTTACTTGCATGTCCTTTAAAATTGTTTGCTTGTTACTAACAAAATCCCTTCAAGCATAAGATCATTAAAAAGAATCCACCTTTCCTTATTGGTGGTACAGTGTCTTGTTTCATTCCTGAACTAATTTTACTGAATTGGGTGAGTGATACCAACCACGCTTTTTGTAAATACTTTCGGGAGTCTTTTACTTGAAAGGTAGTGTACTGTCGGTGTCTTAAATGCTAACCTCCTATATCTTATATCCTGGCTAATGGCAACTTGAATATGAGTCAATAATGTGCTCTGACAGCCAAAGAGGACATCTGTGTCCTCATGTGAATCCATCACAGCATTATAAGACAGTCAAGGGAAGTGATTGTCCATCTCCACTCTGCACTGATGCAGCCTCACCTTGAGTCCTTTGTGCAGTCCTTTGTCCTTTTGGGCACCACAATATAAGGATATAAAGTTATTAGAGAGTGTCCAAAGAAGGATTAAGAAGCCCTCATGAGAGGAAGTGGAGGGAGAGACACTGATCTCTTTTCTCTGATGACCAGAGACATGACCCAAGGGCTTAGCATTAAGAGTAGATACTAGGACAAGGTTCTTCACCCAGAGGGTGGTTGGGCACTGGAAAAAGTCTCCCCAGGTGTTGGAGGAGAGAAGGGAGGCTGGCTGTGGAGGGACAGCTTGATCAGCACAGATCTGTGACTGTCTGAGCTCTGAGAACTGTTTGTTGTGTTTGTATGGACCCATGGTATGTTTAAGGACTGTTTGTAGTTTGAAGTCTGTACCCAAGTTTGAGGATTTTATCATGCTATATGTTTTCCCTTTGTTTCACTGTGTGTCCCTGCTGGAATTTTCCATCCCACATGGCCTGTAACCCATCCCTGATTGGTCCCTGCCTGCAGCAGGGTAGCATTTCCTTATATGATATATACCTGCCTCTGTGCTCCCAGTTTTGAAGGGTCTTGCCTTGTATGGCTGGGGCTGGTCCAGATCCTTCCCCAAAACCTTCCCAGCATGCTCCTGGGGTCAGAACCCAGCCCCCCAACCCTATTTAAGTTGTGTACCAGTTTGAATACATCTCTTTCTCTCTCCATGCTTGCTTTGGCAGCACCTACCTCACTCCCCAGAGTGTGTCTCTTTCTTTCCACTCCCCCCTCAGGGCTGCACCCAGGGAAGCAGTCACAGCACCAAGCCTGACAGAGTTCAAGAAGTATTTGCACAAAGGTCTCAGGCACATTGATTATCCTTGTGGGTCCCTTCCAACTTAGGATATTCTGTCATAGATAGAGGCACTTTTTTTCCCCTACCTTTTACAGTAGCTGACCTTTTGCTTTTCTATGGCATCTATTTTCTTGATTAATGTTACAATGCATTACCTTTATGAGCAGTTATGCCACCTTTCTTTCAATACTTTTGTTGGAAGTGACTTCTATGACTATTAATTATTTCCCACAGAATTAACTCTCAGCTAGTAACTTTCCTTACTAAGAAAAAAAAAATTCATATGTAATAATCTGTAAATTTTTTCTTAATTAACATAGACATATTTCATAGGTGGAATAACTACCAGATTATTTATACCACAATAGGAAAAATGATTCAGAAAGGCCTAAGGATTCTTCTCACTAAATTTTTTTTGAATATTCATTGCCATTTAAAATCTTTGTGGAAGTCTAAGTTATGTCTTTATACTAGCGGTGAAGTATTCTTTTTAATACTCTTGCTGTTGACCAGTTCTTTGACTTCAGAAATTCTTGATGTGTATCATTATGTAACTGCTGTTGTACAACTGTGGTGATTAGAGGAAATCCTAGAGCCACAAGTATAGAGGTGTCAGCTGTAGTGAGCTGGCCAGGTTTTAGTGGAGAATAGCTGCAGCCAGTTCCTTGCAGCATTTCTCTTCTCTTTTTCATTACTATAATCTGGTGCTGCTGACAAGCAGGTTCTGTGTTGAAACCTAGCAGTGATTTCATTAAAGACAGGTGAAATAATGGATAAGTACCATCTTTGTGTTTCCCCTCTTCAGCAGCTATTTAGACCTTCACAACTGCAAGTGAGAAAACATATCTTGTCCTATAACTGCAGAGGGTATTCTGTTGATAGATATTTCTGGTGTAGAATTGTTGTTACTGCATTGTATTCTCTTAATTTGTTTCCTCTTTTACTTGATATACTTGTCTAAAAGCCTTTTAAAGGAACCTCATAATTCTGTTTATATTTCAGTTAGCAGAAAGGGAATCCTGACTAAGATAGGAGATCTCAGCCATTATCACAATAAAATATATTTTAAAAAGACGTGATAAATACTTAAGCAAGTTTCATTCCATGTAAAGTAGAGGAGTGGAACACAAACTTAAGATGACTTTGTTATGATGCACTGTCATGTAGTCTTCTTAAATTCAGTGGCTTAGCATAGAAAACCTTCACTAAAGTCTTTATGCAGTGGGAAAGTAGCTTTACAGCTATGCCTTGAAAATTAGGCATGAGACTTCTTGAAAAGGGATGGATTTAAAACTTAATATTTATTATTGGCAATTAGTATTTCCAGATATTGTTTATTTTATAAGTCTTTGTTCAGTAAAGGACAAGAATGAGAAAAATAGTTGTAGCTATGTCACACATGTAGCTATAAGTATGTCCGCAAATATCAGCTTCTGGAAACTGCATGACATATCATACTTTACAGTTTATCAGACCTCACATGATGAGCTGGTGCCCTCAAATTCTCACTCATGTTATAAAATTATTCAAGATGTATATTCAAAGGAGATGAGGGGAAACTTTAAATAAGGAATCTTTGTTCATACAATGATTATATCATAATATTAGCATGATTTGGATGCCCAGGCTCCGAAGCCTAAGGGAATGAAATGCTCAGAGTCCAGCCTCCAAAGTGCTGCATAATCCTTTCTCCCTTTGTCTCCAGCTGTAGATGAGCACATTCATTATTTCCATGTGTCAAGCACAGAAATTGATTGCAAATTAGAGGCACATGCTTTTACTAAAGACAGGAACAGAATTATGATTAGACTGTAACTTCAAATTACACCAGTGTATGAAAATATATAAGCTGCGGGGGAACACAGCTCCAGATGAATTTGTCCTTTTATGTCACAAACGAAAGCTATTCTTTATCCAACAAAAAACCTAGAAATAGACAGTATTCAAAAAAATCACAAAGTTGATGCAACACTTCATCTTGTTATTTGTCACTAAAATATCTTTTAAACATTTTTATTTTATTCTCTTCTCATTCATCTAGATAGGCTTCTCTTCTCTCCCTTTTTTAATAATGGGTTCTTTCAAAGTGTGGAAAAAACCCTAAAAAAACCCAGTCAAAAAAAAGAAAAAAAAAAGACCAAAATAAAAACCGACCAAAAAACCACACAAAAAAGAGCGAGCGAGATAGAAAACAAACCATCATTCAATTTCAATGCCTTCCTCAATTCCAAAGCTCCATTTATTTTATCAAGAGATGCTGATATTTTTAAAGTTCTGCGTTGAAAGGTGTGGAGATTTCTCTTTACCTTTTTATTTCAGTCTGTGACTTACACGTACTTTTGAAAGATCTTCCACGTTCTCTAGCTGAAAGAGGCAATCATATGCCTGAGGATATATACAATAGGAACTGACAATGGAGTGCTTTCACTTCTTATTTTCTTAAAGAAAAAATAGTGACTATGACACCAACTTGGAAATAAGAAAGAACTTTCTGTAATTGGTAGAGTTCTGCATACACCTCTTTGGAAAGACACTACAGTCTAGCACAATTCTCCTTCAGTAATAAAAAGCCTATTTTGTCTACATCCAGAGAAGTCTGGACTTCCTTCCTCTTTAATACTGGGGAAAGGAATTTTGTTTGAGATCCAGTCCTCATTTTAGCTTCTATTCCATAATTATAATCATTGGCTGAGTCTACGAGGATTGCATTACAGGAAACTCAGATTTTCGTCTCATCTTGGTCACAGACTTTTCTATGAGATCTTAGTCACTTTGTTATATTGTAATCTCCTGAAAAAATGACAGCAGTGTACTAAACAAATTTTTACATTACTTTGAGATTCTTGAAAGAATTACATTAATAAAAGCAGGTAAGTAAATTAGGAAATATTTTGAATTATATCAAAATTTTGTGTAGTAAAACACTAGTTGCAAAGAACCCTCTAACTTAGCTGACTAGTGAGAAATATCTTCTGAAACTTTCAAATTCTTTGCTGACATTACAAATAGCAATATTTTGTTTTGGCAATTGTCAGTATGAAATATGCAGCATTTCATATTCCACCCAAATTATCCCTATTTTCACTTTTACTTGATTGGAACAGGAAATGTCTTTGAAATCTTGGTGTTTTCTTCAGGAATTAAGTTCCATCTTTTAAATTGTCAAATGCTACTTTTAATTGTTACTAGGAACCATTTTTTCAGAGTGGAAGAGAAACCTTACATGGCTCTTGAGAATCCAGTTTCTCTCTGGGCTGAAGAGAGATCAGACTTTCAGCCCCACGCTTTGCCTGTCTGGTGTGGCGTGACATCAATTAGTGTATCCTTTGGTTTAGCAAGAAATTATTCTCCTGGTCTCTGTTAGCAGATAGGGATGGCACAGAAAGCATCTAACACTCCTTGATTCCTTTCAAAATTTTTTTCTGATGAAAAAAAAAAAGCTTTTTTTTTTTTTTTTTTCCTTAGTGTTTTGTAAAGTTTCTATAGGTAAAAAAGGGAGTTAATAAGTTTCTTCTCCTGCATAGGACAAACTCCAGTATATAACTTTGGCTTTCATCAGCTCACCTAGGCACTTCTAATTTGCACCTAGGCACTTCTAATGGATGTTTCACAGCTCCACTTCCTCAAAGGCAACCCATGTGGCAAGCCCCTGTCCACCAATTCTTTGGAAAGACAATATGAGCAGATGAATCCAGCTGCACTGGTCAGAAACCTTATTTCTGTTATATCTCCAGGAACACAGTCTTGGGTTTTCTTGAAGACTGTGTGTGTATGTGCAGGGATGGATGAATTTTGTTAGCAGATGGAAGGTCACAGGCGGTTTTGCATGGAAACGTAATTAAATTGCATTGATTGAATGAAGTGTCTGACAAATACACAGCCTACTCATTCCACCCTGAATGGGGCAGATAACATGCAGCTCCACACTCCGGCAGCAACCATTTTATGGTTTTAAAAAGGGAAATTAATCTGGAGTGAACTCACTTGATGCTCCCTGACTCTGAATCCTTCATCAAAATTATTCCTTCATCAGATTGGAATGAGAAAGCAAATAATTCACAATTAGCAGGCTTGCCTTTTTTTCTTTTTCTTTTTCTTTTTGTATTATTTTATTAGCGTTTACACCAGTCATAGAGTTGCTGATGGCAGAGGACCCCTTTCTCGTACCAGACAAATTTGCCTCATGCATACTTGGGAAGATCATGCTGATGAAAACAATTAAGAAGGAAGGAGAGTTATTAAAGCTGAAGAGGGCTAACTAATTGCAAATACTGAGTAGCATTTTCTTTACCACAATATGAGGGAACACACTGTAGCTATTGCTTCATTTTGTTCCATCTCTGACCTCAATTTGCAGAAAGCAGAAACTTAAACATAGTCTAAATAATCTGGGGATAAGGACTTCAGTGTCTGTCCCCGATGTTTGCAGAGAAGGCACTTTGCCATTTACATATCAGATTAAAGGTCATTAAAATGGAATTAGTGATAAATGCTAGTAAAGGCAGCAAGGTTTTTGAACATCCACAATTCTGTATATTTTAAAGTACTGACTTTATTATGTATTTAGGAAATCCTCATAGCTCAGTTAAAGGGGTTTTCAAACTGTTATAGATAGATCCTTTTACACAGCTGGACCAGTAAAGTAAAATCAAATCTTTGTAGGATTGGGACTTCTCTAATTAACTGATGAGAACCTCAAAGAGCGTCATTATAAAAATTCTTTTAAGAGCTTCATTCATGTAACATGGTCCAGTATAAAAGTTATCCTCAAAAATCACAGAACTGTGCTGTAACTACCCAAGTGTTTTCAATGGGTTGTGAATTGGTTTGGAAACCATTTAGGAAGACATACATTTATGGTATTGTGCTGGTTTAAAGATAAACCGGCAGGAGGAATGAATCTAATTCACAAACAGATTATAAATCAGAATTATAATTTAATAAAAAAGACCACAATCAGTACAAGGGTACAGAAGAAAAAGTCCCTTTAACCCACAAAAAAA
>VXBX01004071.1:1991583-2004538 GCA_013400415.1 Scytalopus superciliaris
CAGTCCCAAAACCCCAGTTTATATATGCTTAGGCTCAGGCAGGAGTGCCCAGTACCTCCCCCAGGGCGGGGAGTTTCACAATGGGTGAGTTACACTCTGACATATTTTTGGAATCCCTGATGGCCCATTAGCAGACATGACCTCTCAGGCTGGGTGTGGAGGTGCCGATGGCTCTCCAGAGGGGCGTTATCACACTGAGTCACTGATGTGAAGACAGGAAACCTTTCTTATCTCACAGAAGTTCCCAAACACCCAGCTTGTAACCTGAGGAGTCAGGTGTGCCCCAGGCAGCTACTGCAAATGATCCATTGTTAGCAGTTCATGAGGGGGCTAGGTGGAACTCTTTTCCATGGGGCAGGCAGTCTCTTTCCTGGTTCCATGGTTGAAAAAAAAAGAGAGAGGAGGTGATCCCTCTGAGGTGCAGGGTTGGTAGATGAAAGAAAAATTCCAAGATTTTAAATCCATAACAGGTATGTTGTTGTCTTTCACTTCCAGATGGAAAAAAATGAAAGAAGCTTTTCCTAAGAATTACATTCCTTAGTTCTTGTTTGTGGTGAAAATCAGTAGAACACCATATTTTAATACAAACAATTTAGACTTAAGTTTGCTCTCAATAGTATGTAAACATTGAGACTTGATGTGTTGTTTGGTGTTTCCTTGGTAGACGTCAACATGTGGGGGGGGAGGGGAGAGGGAGGTAGATTACAAGAGATACACAGAATTATATAGCTATTTAAGGCCTTAATCTGTAGGGTTATGAATTCTGCAGCAGGATTATTTCAGCTATGGTCGCTTAATTTTACCTCAATAAAGAAAGTGTAAAGAGATAGGACACCACAAAATAGACTGTGTGGTCTCTGTTAGTGTGTTTGGTTTAAGTGTATGGATAAAAAGGTGTGTCCTTAGTTTCTTTCAACTGTTCATGTGCATGATTTGTGCTTGTCCTGGTATGATGAGTAGCTATTAAAACCTAACTAGATAGTTAAATTTTGCATTCTTATATCAAACAGTAAGTTTTGAACAAAACCAACATGGGATCCTGGTGTGGAGTTTTTCATCATCAAGAAAGAGCATTACAATTTCTTGTGTGAAAGTTATTTTGTGGGGATGAGCCACTTAGAAACAATTTGGGTCTTGTTTATTTGTAAGGAAAGGCAGATTTTAAAAATTAAGTCATTTGAGTCATACCTTAATTGGGTACATATAAATAAATGTTTATGGGCATACTAGGTTTTTCTAGGATGTTCTTTGAAATGTTTTTTTATGTGACCTCCTATAACATTTTAGTGGTAGGCTATTGTAGTCATTCAGATTTCCCTGGCAAGCACTTAAGAGCAGAAGGCTTCCATATTTTAGTGGAAGAGAATATGACAACATTTCTCTCCTGTAGCTGGAAGAATTCCTTCCCTTTTCCCAGGAGAAGGAACACACTCTTCAGAATAATATCCCATTTGGCATAGCCACAAACACTGAAAATTATCTTATGGTATGCCACACAGAACTAGTCAGTTTATTAAAAAATCTCATGGGTTGAAAGCAACTTGCTTTAGAAGTGCTCTTCAAAAATTTATCTACACAGTTTTTTTCAGATTCTGAGAAGCTGTCTTAGCAGCCAAGAAATCTGGCTTTCACATGTCTTCAAATCTACTTTAATCAAACTAAAACACATCTAGGCAGTATAAGTGATGGCCTGGGTGAGAGTTCACATCATGAAATGAACTTGCTTCTCCAGATATATGAATGCAAAGGGAAAGGACCAAGGCTTCAGTCTTTGGCCCCAGGGAACTACCCCTCTTGGCTGTGTGAGCATTCCCAGTATGGTTTAGCACAAAGGTAAAATGGTAGAGGTGGAATTGGCTTCCCTGCTTGCCAGGGTGACAGACAAGAAGCGCTCATTAAGCCATTTACAGCTGAGAGACAGAGTTCAGAAGATCTGCATCCACCTCGACAGTTATTACATACTGGCTTCCAGTTGAGACCCCATAGCAAGCCATTAATGCTTAGCTGATGATGCTAGTGCTAAATGCTGCGTTATCCCTGCCAAGGTGTCTGAGGGGATATTCTTCTTTGAGCAGTGGTCTGCTCTGTTCCAGCAGAACCACAGATGAAGATATGAGATGAGGAATTTTTTCATAGACAGATACTGATTTGTCCTCTGTCACTGCAAACACTAGTCTCAACTACAGGGGAGCAGACTGCAGCAACCAAAGCTCCTTAGCATAGTAACCCTAGTACTTTTTTAAGGTTAATATGTGGTGCTAGCTTCTACAGAGGTAATCACTCACTTACTGTCTCATAAAAGCCTGCCTGACCCTAAAATGGCCTCTATGGTACAGGATTTCAATACTGAGTCTTGAGTTACGCATGTGAGTAGTCACAGTGTACAATTCTCAGAAAGCCTTTATAGCACTGACAAGTCATGCAGGAGTCTTCCAACAAAGCCAGGGGCACAGACATGGAGACAACTATTTTCTATACCAACAAATTTCTCCACGGTAGAAAACTAATTCAAGTTTTCAATCCCTTTCTTCTTGCAGAAAGTCCCTGATGCATGTCAAAATACATAGCAACCATCTTGCACAGTGCATTGCTGTCCATCAGAAACTAAGCTGAGACTAACACCTGAACTAGGTCTGTGAGCTGGAACTCCACAGAGGTCTTCAAATCAGAAGATAGAGGCATAGCCTTTGAGCTGGTCCACCTTCCCTGTTATTGGGCCACTCATTTTGCTTGGAATTACCTTCAAAGTTGAAACAACTAGGGGATTGTGATATGTGATAATATGGGAGAGTCAGATGTTTCTGTGAATGCTTCAAATACAGAACTGTGCTAAGGAAACTTTCCTGTCTGACCAGGAGATATTCTGTCAGTCACACTTCCACAATCAAACAGTTTCACTGCTGGGACTGAAGCCCTTTTGCAGTGACCCAACAGATGCACCCCTTGACCTCCTACAGACCCCACACTCACACAGTCAGACAAGGTTTCCTTATCAGTTCAACTCAACTAATAGAGAGATAGGAACAAACACATGTGTCTTATGTGTACAGTTACACATTGTGTAGAGGGAATGTTGAAAGGTAATTTATCATAAACATGTTGAAACCAAAACTTCTTTGACTGTAATACAGCAAATTGTACCATCTGCCATTTTATTAAATATGTTTACACAGACAAAAGTCAAAGCTGATGACCTGTGAGAGTCTGAAATGGTTATCGGCTTAAACATTGTTAAGATCACGGAAGGACTTTTGTCCACTGTAGCAAACTATACCAAGAAGCAACTGCTCACCAAAGCCCCCACCTTCCTGATTATGCCAACTAGTTTGGAGTCTGAGGGGAACTTGAGATAAGAGAAAAGTGGAACAATTGTCCAATTTTCCCAGGAGAAGGATGTATCCATAAGTGTGAGTGACTGGAATGCTTAAGGCTCAGACAGCAGAGGTATAAGATGATGATGTACAAAGTAACCACTTTGTGCCGAGGGTGTGCACACCCACCATCTCAGGCTACAGGCTAGTGTTGAGTAAGATATGGAAGGAAGCAAATCCTGGAAGGCAGGGAAGTGTTTCTTTGTCTTTAAACACGACTCAGCCATGATAACTCCTCTCTGGGAAAGCCCTGGAACATTTCACATGTAGTCTGAAGATACTCATCTCTGCTGATAGGCCATAATAGATCATAATTGACTCCTCTGTGCTGACGTCACAGGCAGCTGTAACATCTTAAAGGGTCTCAAAGACTCATGAAATGTTCTGTGATCCAGTATTACATCACCCACTGTAACACACCCCCCCCTTCCCCCCCCTCCTCCCAGGGATGGTACCAGGGGTGTTTGTACCTAGCCTAAGCATAATAAAAACCCCTGGGAATTCCCTTATCATCTACAAGCTTCTTCCTTCACCACATGGGACTTTTCTCTCACCACCCTGGGCTTCCCTAGGTGGATCCAGACTGCAACCATCACTTCAAGAAGACTGGGACTCTCATCACTAGAGGACCCAGAAGAGGATCAATGGGATGCTGTCAGAATTCACAGAGTGGTGATATTTTTCTACTCAATATATCTCTGTCACTCTCTTTATCTCTCCCTTTCTCTTATCTATTTCTTTCTCTCTCTCTCTCTACTTCTCATTTACTGCTAAATAAAAATCTGAACTAGTGACTTTAGCATTTGGTCTTGTTTGTACCTTAATTCAAGCAGAGACATCACTCTAATAATTTTAAAGAACCTGATCATAACATGACTATATGGATCACATTGTTGAATTGGTTGGATCTCCTTCTGGATCACACTTTACTGTTGGAAGTATTTCTAAACATCCGAAAGTGCTGTACTCAAAAATTTAGAGCTAGTAATATTTACTGTACAATCAGAAAGGATGTCCCAGACCAGGGCGTTGGGCAAGTTCCTGATGACAATAGACATCCACCTACAAAGTCTGTTCATGGTTTGGGGCCCAAATCAGAGAGTCCATGGTCAGGAACAGGCATGACTATGATGGGAATGGTAACTCAGGCAGCAATCAAGTGCAAGAGCTTCTGCTTGAAATCAGATCCCATTGGTCATCCTCCCTGCAGACCTGTCCAGGAGCCTCTCCCAGTGTCTCTGGAAGGAAGAAGTGCTGCACTGTACCTCAGTCAGCTCTGAGCTCAGGCTGACAAAACCCCAGGATGGGAGTGGATTTGTTCAGGGTCCGTACAGCACAGTTACTTACATACTAACATGCTGCCGTTGTGAAGGATTCAGCACTTCAGTTAGACCATTTTATCTATTTGCTTCCAGCCCACTGCAAATGTGAATTGCTTTGCAATTGCATAAGTGTAGGCGTGTGTAAGGAATCAATTAAGAAGAGTCAGCTGAGAAAAGGTAATTTGTTAAGACATGGTAACTTGGCTATTTTTAATTGTTGGTATCCTTCCTAAAGATTTTTGACTTCCAGAGGGTTAATGACTTTCTAGTGTCTCATTGTCTTCTAATGAAGAAGACAGGATGATGGGGGTAGCATTTAACTTTCCAGATTTATTGCCTAATTTTCTGAATGTTGTGTAATTCCACTCAGTTATCCAAGAGAAAGAATGTCAACAGATTGATTTTTATTTCATGAAAATCTGCAACTGGAAATAATCTCTGCAGAAGTACATTTTTTTTTAACAACTAAAAATTAGCTGGATATATTTTATATTTTTCCAGTGTTTTATGCATTGACTATTACATCTTCAGGGTATAGACTGGATATAAATTAGTCTAGTGGTCTGATCTCATGTGAAGAAATATTTCTTCTAAAACTGGGGAAAAAAGAGTGGAAGACAAACTAAATAAATTGATTTATTTGAAAAAAAAACCCTCCCTAATCTTGGAAAGAAACCCAGCAATGAAATTATTTGAAATTTCTCAAAAAAGTGCCTCAAACCAATATTGAATGAGTGGTTTTCAGAATCACAACTTGTATTCTCACTTCTGTCCAAAATAAATGTTACAAACTTTCCAAGTCCATTATTGTGCTGAGCTCTCGGTAATAATGGTGTGGTTTAGTCTATGACACGTTGACCTTTATAAGTTGCTTACTGCTTTGGCTTTTTCCTTTTGATTAATTTCTGTAACTATTTTGGTAAGTGCTATGAATTAGTAGGTACCATGATCCCAGAAGTCAGAGGTTTCACTTACTTGTTTTGAGACTGAAGTCCTCAATATTTCAATGCCTTCCATTTTGCTCCTTTAAAATAGGACTGAATTATTTTAAATCTATAGTGATGAAATAATGAATGCTTGCACAGACATTTGAGAATATAAAGTGCTCTATAAATACCAAGCATTACTACTGCCAGTCTATGATGGAAGAATGCAATTCTGGAAATAAACCAACAATGAATTCAAAGCTGAGGATTAAAAATAATGATTTCAGAAAAAAGAACAAATATAGCCTGAGATGTGTGTGTTGTATAAACACATTTTTAGAGACCTCAGAATAATATCAAATGTCACAAAAATCTCAACAAAAGTATAACTACTTTATGCTCTGAAAATGACCAACAAAAAGATCTCAAAGCCTTTGCAGGTCACAAATACATTGGAACCCTAATATGGTCCCTGGGAAATAACATGGGGTTCTAAACAAAGCTTCTATTTCATTTTACTCTGTGGAAGAAACATAAACTTGGATATCTAGTTAGAGTGTGGCACAGGATGTCTTGGGTATTTACCCCAGTGGGCTTGCTGCACTGTAACCTCACAGTTAATGCTGCCTAATACAGCATGCACTTCCAAGTGCATGGACAGTGGAATAACAGCCCCTCCCCACTATGTTCTATGTCACAGCTACAGGGTGCATGTACTGTGGTACAGTATGTTAGTTCATACTTGAACCTGTGGTATCTGTGATGCTTAATAACACTACTTAATATGCTTGACACAGCCAAGCATTGAGGAGATCAGAGTCTGATTTGTTTTCTGGTTTTGTGCATATCTTTCTGTGTCAATTTCTTCATCAGATCCTTTTTATTTTTTCCTTAGACAAGCACTACTGTGGAGCAGATAATGCCATTATTTTACATACTCATGCTTTTTCATACAGAAGAGGCCAAATTTCAGTCTGTTGTGACATCCACAATAGCACAATGACAATATTATTATGTTCCAATTATTTTTTTTTTATTATATCTTGATTTTTACTGAAGTTGACCCGAGATACACAGAAAGATTTTTAAGAGCTTAAATCCAATAGATTTGCTGATAGTTAAGCAACAATATCCAGAGTTGTGATCTCATTTCTCAACTCATCTGCCACCAAAGTCAGGAAGCATAAACTCATGAAGCATTATCTGAAAGTGTTATAAACTTGGAGTTTTGTTACTACAGATGTCAAAAACTGATCTAGCCTGAGCAGCTCTGAATAGAACACTCCTGTATTTATTACTTTCAGGACATAGTGTTGGGGAAAGGAGTTGCTTCCATAGACTCTGTGCAGATGAATTTTTTGTAATGATTCCTGCAATTTTGAATTACCTCTAGAAGGCTCACTAAAAAACAGGCACAAATCTTGGACTTACAGGAGTGCACTGAGCAAATGAAGTATCCTGAATCTTGGAGCAGGCCGTTTATTGGGTAAAGGACTTCTGGAGCAGCTGGAGCTGGCTTTATTTGGAAGCAGGGAGAGGTAAGAAATGAGAGCATAGGCACACAGTAGTACACCTTCTAGATCTTCATCATAACATAATATTAAATTTAATTTTATTTAGCTATAGGAAGAAAAGCTACTTCTGGGTGTCAGAGGTTGTAATCTGGAGAATTAAGCACAGCTCATAAAAAAGTGTGTAGGTTCTAAGCCAGAAAGAGAGGACAGCTCAGGAGGGAGTTGTGGAGTACCTTAGCTGAAAGTTTGAAAGTGGGCAAATGTCTTGGACCAATAGCATGATATGAGTAACAATCATGGTATGATGGTTTAGTGGATTAATGTACCTGCACCCTTTCTTCACTTGCTCATAACTTACTTAGACATTCTTTGGGGAGTGCATATGTGAATGCTGAGAGGGAAAACCTTTTAATACAAAAGAATTACTGTAGGAACCGAATTCTATTGAGGAAGGTTGTGGTTTATATCTCACAGTCCTTAAAAACTTCTAGAGAAGCAGGATTTCACACACATGTATTTCCTTTTGGTTAACCATCAGATTGTTTCCATGATGTCCTAATTTAACTGGATTTTGTCATGTACACAGCCTAAGTGAGCATACACACTTCTGCAGTATAAACAGTAGTAATATGAGAGAAAACCAGATTTTTAACAACTTGTGATGTTTTACGAATTCATTATAAGCAATGTAGATAAGAGTTTTATTTTAAAAGACAGTGTATGCTTTTTAATCTTAGAGTTTACTGTTATATTATAGAGAGCAGAAATACTAATATAAATGAGAAATGCTTGGAAATTTCCAGCAAGTATTGAAAAATTTTCACTTTACATTGAATAATTAAGTTTCTTCTGTAACAAAGGCCTCTCCATAATTTCTGTTACTATAATCACTAGGATATATAGACAATTTTGCACCCTTCTTTTCTTACTCTCTTGGGCTCAATTAATTAATATTCATATAAAACAAAGCAACTCTAGCAGCGGGAATTGAAAAAACCCTGTTGCATAATAACAAATGTATTTCAAAGTAATATATTCAACTTCTTTGTGTGGAAACAAGGATCAAATCCTTGTTCAACACTAGGCATAACAGAGCCAGAATTTGCACTAAAGTGGCCCAATAAATCACTAAAAGCAATTCTGCAGCATGACGTTCTCAGTTAAGACTTTTTTTTTAATCCATGAACCCGAGGCTGTAATAGAGTACCATGAATCCAGATTTTAACCTTTCTAGTGCCAGATTAAAGTGAACCCGAATAATCTGTCATCTGATATCCTATAGCCACTGCAAAATCAGCATAAAATTCCTTGATCCTCTCTGATTCAAAAGCAATGCACTTGTGAGCCTACACCTTATCCTGGCACATCATATTTTCTCAGGTAAGTAGTGCACCAAAACAGGGGTCTAATATTTCATTATCGCTGATGTGCAAGCTATCATGAAATTCTGAAATCCCAAAAATGCCCATGGGATCGTTAAAGGACTAACCATCCATCCTCAGAATGTACTGAAATGTTGAGACCCTCAAGAAAATGGAAGATTGTCTTTACATTGCTGATCATCCTTGGGGTATCAACACGATAAGTGACAATTCAGACTGTACTCTTTCAACAGTATAGTCTTTTCTATTCCCCATAATAAAACACTAATGATATAGGATTCTTTTTTTATAAGAGATTGGTTTAAAATTGCTTTGTTACTTACATTGTACCAATACTGTTAGTAGCACATTGCCATCAATAATATCTTTTTCTGAAGGTGATTTCAAGGTTTCACACACATGTTATTTTAACCAGTTTTGTCAATGAGTGCTGGACAGAAAATGAGGTGTCTAGGCTCTTGAAAATATTATCTCAGCAATGGGTACTAGTTGGCAAAGATCATTTGAGCATGATCAATGGATGTATAATTGACAGCAGAGATGCTTCTACAATATTATGGTATGGGGGTGCCTTTGGATGCATAGTACAAAAAAAGAGAAAAGTTAAGGAGGCCTACAATGCCTAGAAGTAATTAATTTAATCTCTCAGCTGCCTTCTTAAAATGTATCTTAAATATCCTTAAATGCATTTTAAAACTCAAAAATTGCAGAAATTTTTGCTGCTACAAACAGCTCAAAATCCAGTATAGCAATTTATCTGTGCAAAGTAACACAGTGGGGCATTTTCAAGCCTCATCCTGAACTGTCACATTTGTCAGATCTGCAGACACCATAAGAAGAAGCTGCAAACTAAACTGAAGTAAGACCTTTGCACAGAGTCCCACTCTGTATTTGTTCCAGAAAGTGAGAAGCCTTAGAAGAACAGCTGAATCAAGCTCAGAGTCATGATGAGGAAAGAAAAAAATATATTAAAGATCAAAGAGACTGAAATATGTTCCTTATTAAGAAATCCAAGCTAGCTATTGAATTTAGTGTTCCTGACAGTGGCAGCTACAGTACCACCTAAAGAAACAGAATTGCATTTTTTGTGCAGCTAAATAATTCAAAAGAAAGAAAATGAGTACATCCACTAATCTTCTACCTCAGAAACACTTCCAAAATGTTATATGTGATGCCAGTAATCTCCTTAACCAGCAGGAATTCAATGGCTGAATATCTTTAACCTTTAAGCTTTGATTCTTTTAATTATGCTCTTACCTCTAGCTATTTACCAGATCTACAGATTACCTGATACAGACTAACACTCCTGGAGGTTTGCAGGGCTGCTTAGAGGAGAGTATTTTGTGACCACTAGTGAGGTCTCTCTGTCTTGGTTTATTTCACAAGCCTATCCCACAGAAATTGTTCTTGCTTGTGTAGGAATTCTAACAATAAGCAGAGGAACCTCCAAGCTTTAGACAGGATGAATCATATTGTGTCTTCTGTAAAAAAAGCCCCAAAACTTTGCAACACTAAAGAAATATTGAAGCCAAAAAGTTACTGATATTTCTCTCAAGCATGTTGAGTGTCAAGCCTTGCATTTGACCAATGACTGTTTTCTGACTCTCCTCCTGATGGAATAGTTAAAAAAAAAAAAGAAAAAAGAGACCAGATGCAGCACCTCTTAGCTCAGAATGAGTAACTTGCTCTGTGTAGGGATGTCATGACATAGATGATTACTGGCATACAATTTGCTGTTTGTAACTCTCCAATGCAAATCTTCACTCATGCCAGCATGGCTCACAGGAGAAGCCCTTCTTTTGGTTCTTAACACCCTCCTGTAGCTCTTGACAGTTGTGTGTGAAGAGGAAGGCAGTACTTTTCTGTTTTTCTGCTATTTTCTCTCCTCCTCTTGTTCCAGAATCAGACTGGTACTCTTGATTGTATCTTTACTCTGCCTGATGCTGCCCCATCAATGGCAATGTTCATCTGTGCCTTTGCTCCACTCATCTGTCTGTCCCTACTCATATATTTCTTCCATCTGTGAATATATGAATGTGGGAAAGTGTTTCCTTGCTCCATCCATCCCTGCACCTATGATCTTTCAGTTTCTCCTTGATCTATGTAATGACAGAAGGCAGGAAAAGGAGATAACGGAGCTTTCCCTCTCTATCTCACATGTCAGGGAAAGAAGAATTCACATTAATTCTGTGGATACAATTTTGTTCCAAATATCTGGTCTTCAATTCTTCCATATTCCACAGTGCCACATGGATTAGCATCATGATCGAGGCCTCGGTGCAGTTCATCTCCTGCACCCAAATTCATGGGGGGCTTGGATGATCCCTGCCTTATTTTCATTTTCACCGTTGATTTCTAATGTTTGGAAGCTCACTTCAGCTACCTGGAAGACAGCATGACTGAGTCGGATAAGAAATAGGAAAGGAAATGAGTAGGAGGGGATAAAGGTCAGGAGTTCACTCTCATTCTGTGCTCTGCCACCCACTCCCTCTGCCAATGATTTATGTGCTCCTGACCTAGCCAAGCTGTCATATCTGAACCTCTGGTCTCCTTTCCAGGTCCTTGCTCATAATCTGTGCTCAACAGGGTCACAGAGAAGCATTAAGGAAGTTAGAACTTGACAAACTCTACCAGTGACAAAACTCAGGTATTCAGGTGCATCAATCCCCTCTCTTTTGCAGTCTTTAATAGGCAATGTAATCTGTTCTGGGGCGAACTGGTCTTGTTGCAGGCTGCTTCTGGGTGAATTCCCTGCTTTCCCCCACCCAGGGATTGCTGGCACAATACATCCAGCCCAAAGATGAATAACACTCAGTTTTGAACAGGTGAATAACAGTGCTAAGATCCAGTCACATATATAAAGATAAAATCCTAAAGTATCTCCATAGCTGCTTTGTTGCTTTGTAATTGTGCATTCTTTAAGGCCAAAGACTGTAAACCTGTACATTTCGAGCTAAACCTTCTTATATTATAACCCTTTAAACCTGCTTATATTATATACTGCACTGGCAATATTTAGATACTGCATTAGCAGTAAGTCTAATCATAGTCATCCACATAGTCAATGTCATACTTCTCACACCTTCTCTTTACTACGCTGCCACACAGATCCCGTGCATGCTAACACCATGAACTTGAAAACTCCATAAGCTAAGGCTGACAGAAACTAGCTTTATACTAACTCCAACTTGCAGCTATGAAAGCTACTGTGAGCCTGCCTGTCTCAGAGGAATGTTTGCTGTAGAGGGTAGGATGTGGTGGGAAAATGCTGTGGTGGTATGGACGGCCAACATGCAGAAAGCTAAACCCAATGCTGAGAAGCAGGGCTGGGCTTTGGAGCACTGACTTGAACTTTCAGTACTCCTGGTGGCAGGCAGAGACCCATGGGTGCATATTCTCTGGGTAGGACCACACAGAGATGGTTCCAACAGCCACATGACATTGATTGGGTCTGGTGCCTGGGACACATGATGCCTCAGCCCTGGGGATGGAGTAGTGATACTGGAGGCCCTGATCACATAGAATCATAGAATCATTAAGNCAGTATTAATCTTGTATGAGTGAAAACCTCTAGTAAATACAGAAAAAGAAGAACAGGGAGTACATTTGCCATGCGGAAACCTCATGCAAATGAAAATGTGTGTGCAGAAGCATAAAGAAAAAATATTATTGCAAAAATAACTANTAAGATTGGAAAAGACCTCCAAGATCATCAGTCAAATCTTTGACTGAACACCACCTCAAAGGACCAAAGGACCCATCAGGATCACTGAGTCCAACTCCTGGCCCTGGGTGGAACACACCAAGAATCCCACCAGGTGCTTGAGAGCATTATCCAAACACCTCTTGAACTCACACAGGCTTGGTTCTGTGACCACTTCTCTGGGGAGCCTGTTCCATTGCTCAGCCATCCTCTGGGTGAAAAAACTTTTCCTCATATCTAATCTAAACCTACCCTGACACAGTTTCATACCATTTCCTTGAGTCCTGTCACTGGTCACGACAGTGAAGAGATCAGTACCTGCTCCTCTGTTTCCCCTCATCAGGACAGAGAGTGGCTTGGAAAACTCAGTACCCTTGGATGAATCCCATCTGTCCCCCCAAGTGTTTAAGTAGCAGGGCAGCTGCAGTGGTGAGGAAGGCTGGAAGCTCATGTGTCCTGAGGCTTGTTATAACAGAACAAAATTTTCCCGGAAATGTTCCCACTCTCTAACCTTGGAGATGTTCAAGATTTGACTCAACAAGGCCTTGATTTATTAGATCTGTTTTGGGCAGAGAGTTGGACTAGGTGGCCTCCAGTGGCGCCTTCCAATTTAAATTATTCTGTGTTTCTAGGCAGAAAGATGTATTAATTTTCTAAACCATTCCACACTGGTGATGAAAACTATCTTGGGAACTTTCTGTATGAAGGGGGTAATAGAAATTTAATGAATTATTATA
>VXBX01004071.1:2010029-2034008 GCA_013400415.1 Scytalopus superciliaris
TATGTATAATTTACATGTTTTTTATTTCTAGGAGAAACAAATTTCTTGTACATTCATTTCTGGATATGATGAAAATAAGTCCAAAATATTTCAAAATTTCTTCCCTCCCCCCACATTTTCTTCAAACTGTGTTTAATGTTTCATCCACCTCTGTAATCTCTATATTACAAGGTCCTGCACCTGGGTCGGGGCAGCCACTGATATCAATACCAGTTGGGGGATGAGGGGATTGAGAGCAGCTCTGCAGAGAAGGACACCAAGATGCTGGTGGATAAAAAAGCTAGACATGAGCCGGCAATGTGCATGGCCATACAAAGCCCAGGAAGACAACCATATCCTGTGCTGCATCAAAAGCAACATGACCANAAAGGTATGTATAATTTACATGTTTTTTCTTTCTAGGAGAAACAAATTTCTTGTACATTCATTTCTGGATATGATGAAAATAAGTCCAAAATATTTCAAAATTTCTTCCCTCCCCCCACATTTTCTTCAAACTGTGTTTAATGTTTCATCCACCTCTGTAATCTCTATATTACAAGGTCCTGCACCTGGGTCGGGGCAGCCACTGATATCAATACCAGTTGGGGGATGAGGGGATTGAGAGCAGCTCTGCAGAGAAGGACACCAAGATGCTGGTGGATAAAAAAGCTAGACATGAGCCGGCAATGTGCATGGCCATACAAAGCCCAGGAAGACAACCATATCCTGTGCTGCATCAAAAGCAACATGACCAGCAGGTTGAGGGAAGTGATTCTCTCCCTCTACTCTGCTCTGGTGAAACCCCACCCTGAGTACTGTATGAGGCTCTGGGGTCCCCAGTCCAAGAAAGATACAGGCCTGTTGGAGTGGGTCCAAAGGAGGGCTACAAAAATCATCAGAGGGATGGAACATCTCTCTTATGAGTACAGGTGCAGAGCACAGGGGTTGCTTAGCCCTAGAGGAGAGAAGGTTCTGGGGACACTTTACTGTAGTCTTTCAATATTTAAAGCAGGTATGTAAGAAAGATGCAGACAAACATTTTGGCAGGACCTGTTGCAGTAAAGCAAGAGGTAGTGGTTTTAAACTAAAGGAGCATAGATTCACCCTAGGTGTAAGGAAGAATTTTTTTACAATGAGGGTGGTGAAATGTTGGATTGTATTGCCCAGAGCAGTAGATGCTTCATCCCCAGCAACATTCAAGGTCAGATTGGATGATGCTCTGAGCATTCTGGTTTAGTGGAATATGTCCCTGATTATTGCAGAGGACTTGGACTACTTGACATTTAAAGGTTTCTTCCAATCCAAACTATTCTATAATCCTGTGACTCTAAATGCTAAGAAAAATAACCCTCATAAGTACAGTTTTGACTAAAGTAGTGAATATTAAACCCTCATTTGTGGAAATAAAATTCTGATAGTTATATTACTTAAATACATGCTGAATTCCTATTTTTCTAGCAGCTTTCCTGTCATCACTTTTCTTTATACTGTTTCAGACTAGTGTCATAAAAGTGCATGCAAAAACTGGACATGTATTCAGAGATGCAGTATCTAATGGGTTAAAAAATCAGATAATTTCAGTATCTTATGTTACTAGGCTATGTGCAAGTTTGAATACTGTTTCCACTTGCATTGTTTTGAATACATTCCATGTTCAGTCATCATCCTTAGTACCTGTTTTGTGGAATGCAGCCCTTGTATTCTTTGATGGAGTAACTTTACTAGAAAAGAAAAAATAAACTTATTTCCTGTGGTTTTGTGGAGACTGAGCTGTGTGACTATGAAAGATGAGGAGAGAGGGGTTAGATAAATAATTAACCTTTGAAAATAACTCTTGCTCTTGGAGTGTGCATATCAATATGATATAATTACCGGATTTTATTCACTGTTGGCTGAAGATCACCGTAGGTAATTTAAACAGTGCTCACATTTGCATAATGTACAGGCAGCAGGTTCTTTCAAATTCTCACTAAGACGAGGCCAACATATTTGTGTATATAATTGAGATACACCAATAGGGTTTAATTTTCCTGTTTCTAGGGATTTTTTTCATCATTAATATGTTCTTACAAATTTCAAAAGGTATTACTAGTACTTTGACTTGAATTGAACTGATTGACCTCTGATCAGGTCAAATCTAATCAGAATTGGATGAAAACTTTATCTACATTTTGGCAGAATCTTACTGAAATTTTCCAAAACCTTAGTTTGGATTTTTGTTTAGCCTGGATCTGATTTTCTAGTCATCTATCCAGACTAGTTTATGAAGTAAATTCCTCTTGAATGAGTCTGGATGAAATCTGATTGTGTATGGGGCACAGTTCAACAGTCCAAGTGTGAATGTTTGAAGACAATCACGAGACAGTTTCAAATCAAAATAGAGATGTTCTGAAAAGATTTTATTTTCCCATTCAGTTATATGCAAAGTGACTAAGAAACATGTCTATCATGAAAAAGGTCGTGTCTGAGGAATTTGAGCTCCTCTGTAGTATGCCAGGGACTGTCTGAGTGGTAACTGGAACAGGAAATTTGTCTGCTTTTTCACAAGAAGAATTAATTGATCCACTTCAGGTTAATTATGATGAAGAATAGGAAAATAATTTTCAGAGTATAGAAATCCATTTATATGCCCAAGTCATTTTGTCACAGTCAATGAGTCTGTAAGTCAATGGTATAAATTTCCTTTCAGATTTTAATTACATTCAAGTTTCTTAAGAAGCACATCCAAGTGATTTAGAATTTTAAAAAATTCTTCTACATAACAAGCCTTAACAAAAGCAACTGAGTTTATCTCACAGCTTTCCTCAGTATTGTCAGACCTCTGAGCCTGGGAGCCAGGCAGTAACAAGATGTGAGAAATGATCCAACAGTGGAATACTTTGGTTCTTATTGCTTACCAGTGTGCATTGGTGTAATTAATTTGAATGACAAATAGTTACATCCCTTTCTCCATAAAAACTGTAGTTTTGCTTTATTTATTTAGGTTTCAAGCCAATACTCCAGTTTTATAATGTGTTAGTGTTTGCTTGTAAGCAGTAAAGTGAATGTTTGTGCATTAAATCTGACAAGGATGAAATTATTAAGTGACTGGAACTAAACCTTTAATATGGCAGGACTCCTTTATTTGTCCCAAATATCATGTAGCACACAGCATCTTGATGCTTTTGAAAACATAAAAATTACCTTAATGTAGTATGAAGCAATTAAATATAATTTTTAAAAAGTGATATTCGGTCTCCAGTGAAGTCCCAATAATCTGCCCTGTGCAGATTCTTTTTAACAGCTGATGCTCCTTGTAGCTGCTTTTTGTGTATTGCATGTGGATCTTCATTCAAATGTCAAACATTAAAATTTTCCTTTGTTCACTTTAATGGCCAGCAAGGGAGATTAAATCTCTTTTTCATCCAAAAAAGTAGCAAAGTTTTCTGCTCATTATGCCCTGTGTCAAGCTGTCTTGCTTATTTTAGCACTTCACGTCCAGTGGGGGCAAAAATCTCTACTGTCTTCAGAATATGGCGTGCTTTATTAGGTGTGCTGATTTTGGTTGGGGTAGAGTTAATTTTCTTCACAGTGGCCAGTATAGGGCTGTGTTTTGAATTTGTGCTGGAAACAATGTTGATAGTATAGAGATATCTTTATTATTGCTGAGCAGGGCTTACACAGAGCCAAGGCCTTTTCTGCTTTTCCTACTGTCACAGCAAGGGGGCTGGAGGTGCATGGGAGGCTGGGAGGAGACACAGCCAGGAGACGTGACCCAAACTGACTGAAGGAATATTTTATGCCATATGGTGTCATACTTAGCATATAAAGCTGGGAGAAGAAGAAAGAAGGGTGGGATGTTTGGAGTGATGGTGTTTGTCTTCCCAAGTAACCATTAGGTGTGAGAGAGTCCTGCTCTCCTGGAGGTATCTGAACACCCGTCTGTCCATGGGAAGCACTGAATTAATTCCTTTTTTTGTTTTGCTTGTGTGCGTGGCTCTTGCTTTCTATGTTAAACTGTTTTTATCTCAATCCACGAATTTTCTTGCTTTTATCTTTCTGATTCTTTCCCTGATCCCACTGGTGGGGGAGTGAGTGAGCAGCTGTATGGGGCTTGTCTGCTGGCTGGGGTTAAACCACAACATTAGGCTATCCTACTTCTCATCTCTCTAACTTCTGAAATTAAGGTGCCATTCAAGAAGGTCATATGGGGATGAGGCACAGCTATCTATGCCACTGGAAATAAATATGGAGATCAGAAATTTTTTTCTAATTAAAAGTAACTGAGGAGGGGAATTTTCAGGTCACGTGAAAATCATGTAAGTGCTGCTTTTAAAACTTTGTATTCTACAGTAAAAACCCAGCGTAAACTGTCAGGCAGTGTGGAAATTGTATATTTAGTCTTATTGCTTTATTTTATTCAACTATGTAATTATTGTCAAATGTACTCTCTTGTCCTAAGATCTACAAGTTCTTTAAGGCTGGTCAGCCAGGGACTTGTTAGAGCATTTAGAAAATCCAGGCTATATTATCCTAGCCTATATGCTTATGGTATCTTTTAAAATCCTCGTTCTAAATTCTTTTAAAAAGGTTTTTATATCATTAGGCTTCTTCAGACCATGTTTTGGCTTCTCTTAGGTATATATAGTTTCCTAGACCTTTGTTTGTCTCGCTGACTTCCTAGCTTGATTTAGGACTTTCCTTTGGTCTTGTATGGTGATCACTGGCAGAAACTGATCTGGTTCTTCTCCCCTTGTTGGAGTGAGGGGTGCTTGCCTTGCCTGGCTGTCATCCTTTGTTCCCCTTCCCTTGTGGAACAGCCAACTGCTGCTTCTCCATTGTTTGCAAGTGTTAATTTCAGATTTATCATATTTGTATGGAATTATCTGTAGATTTGGCCTTGGCCTAGTTGTCTCTGAGTAATTGGGGTTTTATTTTTTAGACAGTTCTTTAACCATGTTCTTAAATGAGTACATTCAATGAAACAGCAGTTTGGAATGAAAAGCTGTAGCTATGGAAGCATATTCATGAGCTTTTCAACTAATCTGCATTCTGCCATCTCATCTAGCAAGCCCAGTTCACAGTTATGCTGTGGTAGAAAGTTTAAAATCTGCTAATTTCTTACATACAATCGGCATGGAATATACAGCACTATTTCTATCGCTCTCAAGTTTGGACAAGTGTATTTGCTTATTTTTTTCACTTGAATTTATTCTCTAGTCTTCACCCTCTGTCTCCCTGCCTTCATTTTTAATTTTATCTCTCTTAATTTTTGACATTATTGCTGCATCAGTAGGTGTTCCTTTTTATTGCTTTTTGATGCCTTCACCCTCTCATGTCTCCTCTGTGGAACCTGAACTCAGCAAAATTCGAGATTGGTTAGTACTGTGGATCTTGAAAGAGTGCCATTTGCTCTTGAAAGGCATTTTCTGATACTGTACAATTAATAAACTCATAAGTTAATTTCTCTTAATATTATTTGGGACTTACTTGAACAGTATCAAAACTCTTGGTTTGGTTCCAAGATACTTGAAGCAAAATTATAACATTCCCTGGCAGAAATGTGTAAGTTGATGAGTAGGAGACACAAAATGATTAGACACATATTGGAGTAAAGAAACAGCAAAGCTTGTGAGATGGTTTTGCTACTAATCGGTCACTTGGCTGATATCATACACTATTTTAGCAAAACAAAATGCCATTTCATGCTGGGATCTTTTGCTCTGAGAAGTGACCAAGGTGCTGAGGAAGGCAAGCAAGCAAACTCTTGTGTTCTTATAAAAGAAATTAATGAGCTTGTTACTGTATACGGTATGACTTTCTAACTCACTGCTTCCTTATAGAGGGGTCAGATATAAACTAAAAAAAAGTCTACAATGTACCTGAAATGTGACTCTACTGCTGAAGAGATGCAAAATAGGATAGGCTATTTCCTTTTTTCAAGGTTGTGAAGATTGGTAAGTGATAATAAATTTAACACAGGTCTTCTTTCTCCATAGCCTTAATTTTAGAGTACTACATAAAAAAATTTCAAATCTTACTCCCCTGTTTCCCTTTCAATTCCCTGTTTGTGTGGCAGTGAGGTGAGCAATTTACCTTCCTTGCCATTGGTAAGATGTAAAGTAACCCAAGTAACATCTTTCTGGTTTACATCTTCATTGTCTTAAGAAAATGTCAAATGCTGTCACTTAGAAGAATACTCTCTACAGCTAATTTAAATCAACACATTGTATTTCAGACATTGTAGAAGCTATGTGAACTTCTAGATGGGGCCCAGGGCAAAAAGACAGCAGACCAACCCAGAATTTCACCTTTCTGCCTGCCTTAAGCACTGCGATTACATTTCTCTCTAGTCCAAGCTCAAATTTTTTGAAGCTGTTAAGAAGGAGAAAGAAAGAAAGAAGAAAGGACTGAAAACATGTAAGACATTCTGGAAAGGATTTCTTTACATAATCACACTTATTAAAGACTAAATAAAGGAAAATGTTGCCACAAGAGACAAACAAAAAACCAAAAAAGAATTAAAAAGGAAGAAAAGCATGTAATTTCTGATATATAAGTTGCTAGGTTCATTCTGTATGCCACACTTCCTTTCAGCTTCTTTAGTGATTATTATATTCTGTTTTTTGGTGTTGTTTTTGTTTCTTTGTTTATGTGTTTTGTTTTGGTTTGTTTTTAATTTAAAAACAATACAACATAAAAACACCAATGAACAAAACCCTCCAGCAATGCAGGAAAGATGCCATTCTTACTCTAATTACATGATTTTCAAAAATGTAGTGTTAGTGGTGCAAACGAGGCTTAATATGCCTTGAGTGGTTAGCTGGTGATTCCAGGGCAGATGTCCTTGCAGTTCTCTTGCTTCACAGTAGGAATTATTTTTGTTAGCAAAACACCAGGAATTTCAAAACCAGATTGCAATGTCAATGTGTTTAGTGCAACAAAACCAAAAAGTGTTAGAAAACCTGTATTCCAGAAAACTTAGTCTTAAACAAAAAAGAAATATAAGGAGATCACTTAAAAGTTTTCTTTTTTTTTTTTTCCCTTGAAGTGAAGGGATCTTCCAGCTGAATGAATACCACTGCAGAAATAATGATGTAACTTATAAATAAAAGCCTTTCATAAGAAAGTGAAAACCCATAACTTATTTTCTAATTTAAAATGTATCTGCTTAGAATTTTTAATCTGAAAAAAATATTTCATTTTGAAGGAAAGTTAAAATAGTTCCCTAAAACTTTGGGCCAAGACAAAAAGATGCATAAGTGATTACTATTATAATGACATTTTCCATGAGGATTAAAAAGTAATAAAAAACCCCTCACATGTTAACTAACTTTACTCACAAAGGGACAGTAAAGATAAAATAGCTTTGCCAGACCACACAAATAGTCACTGGTAGAGACAGGAATTGAACAAATCTTTGGAAATCTCTTGCAGAAAAATAAAGAGACACAACATGTTCTGGGCAGTCTTTCTAAGAGTTTCCTGCTACTAGGAACAGTGTTTAAACAATCCTTTTCCTTCCAGAATCAGCTTCCTCAGCACATTCAGGAAAAGTCAGGCAGTTTTCAAAGATACTCCTAGTATTCCTGATAATTTGTGAATGAATAGGGAATATCTGCCCAAGACTATGACTCTTAATATCTTTTAAATGTACAAATTCAGTGCTTCATGGATAAGATCTGTGATGTTTAAATAAACAACAAAAATACACTAATCTTTTGCATTTCAGCATTTGCAATTCTATTTGGATTATTGTTCCATAAGGTACAATGGACTAAAGGGTTAATAGTTTAGAAAGTCTGCTCACACAGGTATTTTTCAGATTGACTGTGTCATGTATGAATATCATTTGAATGAACAGTTTTGTGATAAGCCAAGTTAACACTGTGGTTACTGATCAAAACATTCCTTTTTTAAAATCTTCATATATTTCTACAAATTTTGAAATGTGAATTGAGATTGGCAAAGGAGTGACTTTATTTATCTAAGGTTACAGTGTTTTTCTGTGATGATATCTAGAGCTTTGAGAAAGAAATGAAAGATTATTTCAAAAAAGGTCAATTTAAGGATTATTCCACGCTTAATAATGTATTCCAGAAAGGGAGGCATGGAGGCACTGATTTTTGTGTATAACATACCATATAAATGTCAAAGTATTATCAAAGACCTTGTAATTGTGACTAAAGAGATGTGAGTTAAAGATTGTGATATAATGTCCTTTCCTTTTTTTTCCTTCTTGAAAGAAATAACTGATAATAACTCATATAGCAATATATACATTCACTTTCCAAAAAACTGTTCCAAATGTTCAGATGTGCCTGCCTGTATATTGCAGATCTAATGCTAAAGGCTTAGAGAAAAAGAAATTATCAGAGAATACAGTGAAAGAAGATCAAGAAATATAAAATAAGACATTATGCTCACACTCATGCAAGGAGTTGAGGAGGGAGAGAAAATTTTGCTGAAAGCCATTCTGTTTGACTTTGACTGAAGAATGGCCTTTGAGGTTAACTTTAGCTAGATCTGTATGTTGGTAAAGGGGACTAAAAGATGAGTTACACTTTTTTTGTGTCCTTATAAATTGACGAATTTCTTTGGTATTTGAAAGACTATTGTACCTTTCTATCGCAGTAAATGGATGGGCAATGGAAGGAATGGAAAGAATGCATTTTGACTTCATTTACTCCAGTGTGACCCTCTCAAAAGTAGACTGGAATGACTGAAGGATGGAAAACTTCCAGCAGTGAAAGAAATGAAATGCCATCTATTGACTTGGGTTATATGGAAGAGTATTTCACTTCAAGAGCAAGGGAAGATTGTGCCAGAAAACTAGTTTTCAGTTATGTAGTCTTTTCTCTGATTTCTTCTGAGGTTGTGTAAAAGCACTAAGCAATTTCCAGAGAGTTTGGTCAAGTTGCAGGAAATTTTATACATGTAAATTCTAGTACCTCTAGTCATTTTTATTTCTTCTTTAATTTCTAATTCCATTCCATACTTTTTAAAGACATGGCCAAGGGCCCTGTTACCCAAGATGTCTGATTACAGTTTTTTCTTTACTCTTTTGTGCCTCTCTTTTATTTAATTAACTGTTTAGTTTTTCATTCCTTCACCTTGAGTGTATGTCTCCATTCAGTTATCCACAATAACTCCCACGTGAGTCTTTTTCTTGAATGTTTTCCCAAGTGCAAAGCACATCAGAATAAGCCCATACTCGTCACTGACAGGCCATCTAGATGCAACAACTGATAACAAACAGGCAGAAAATATAAGAAGTGTGATTTTTTTCAGGACATGCATTCTCTGTAAAGGACAAAACAACTTCAATGTGCAAAAATATACTTAAAAAAGAACCGTCATATTACTTCCCAGTAAAGGTACAGAAAAGACTCATGGTTCCTCCTTTTTCACTTTAGTTTGGTCTCACTCAATTTTTCTGCATGCCGTCTTACTGCCTATACGGTGCTTTGTAAATTGGCATTCAAGCAGAAGAAAGGGGAAAGATGGAGAATGTTCTAAACTTAGGTTTTATGAAATCACTTCAGTTAAGAGGGAACAGACAATACAGCAATGCTTCTTAATAACCTGAGGCTGTCCAACATGCATTAGCTGAGTTAATTTGAATGGATTTAACTCCCATTTCTTTTTCTCACTTTGTGAGGCATCAACAGCTTATTTCAGCTGAATGCGAATGAGGGAAATGTGAGTGAAACTTCTTTCTTATAGCAGTGAGGTTTCTAGTTTAAAATAATTTAAACTAGTAAGAATCTGAGGACATAAGATTTGACAGTGTTCTATCACTATTAGCATCAGGGCTTCTGCCCTCACCAGTGACTCTTGGTATTTCAGAGGAAAGTGAATTGCTTCCTTGTAAGAACAATAATGTCCTCCATTTTGGAAAATGTTCCATTTTAAGCATTTCTTCGTATTGTTCCATCTGAAACTGGTCCTGAATCATAAGCTTTTAACATGCATGTTGAGCTCTGGTCAGAGTCACATTCATAGTGACAGTGACAGTCCATAAATTTTGATGAAACAGATATCTTTATTTGCATTGGCTCATTATGTTTCTTTTTTTCATTTTTTTTTCTATAGTAAAGGCATTATGAGTTTTGCTAATTTTGTTAAATTATGTCCTTAATTTTTCAAAGAAAAATCCATCTTGAAGGACTTTTTCAGTACTAAAAGACAAACACTTAAGTAAACTACTCATTTTACTGGTTTCATAGTTATCCTCTTTTAAAGTTGAAATGATCTCATTTTGTTGGAGGACCAAGGTTAAAAGAGGATGACAAAACAGGTTTCCCAATTGTGGCAGTGGACTGTCAATATTTAGAGTGGAAAAAATATGGTCAAAAGGTGTTTTGTGATGAAAAGGAAAAGAGTAACCCAAAAGCCTTGGGGCAGAGGATTTTACTGTTGTATGAATGAATGACACAGACAGATTTGTAACTGGATACCCCTTTCCCCCAATCCCCGGTTGTAAAACACTCCCTCATTGGTCCTTGTAAAACCCTAACCCATTGGTCCCTAGTCCCAGTGACCCTCTCTCCTATTGGTCATAGTAAAATTACCCCAACTCTTAAATACCTGTACCCAACTTCAATAAACTCTCTCTCTCTCTTGTCCCTCTCCTGCGGTCTCTGTGTGGGTCCTTGTGGGGTCCCTGGGGGGCCACGTGGCAGGGGGACAGCCGGGGGGAGCATCACCCACCCAGCCGTTGTACCCAATGTCCTTCCTAGGGATTTCACAAGCCTTCACAACAGCTCTTTAAACTCTATTATTTCCAATAGTGTTATTCCTGGTCTCAATGGCAGCTAAGCAAGCACTTGCCTAATTAGATAATAGGACATTCAAGACTTTAAAAAAGCTGTTTTTCTTTCATAACAACTATTGCTGGCATACGTACATGGAAGAGAGAGGAAGGATAGTTCTTATATAGATGCTAGACTACTTTCCATGTGACCTCAATTTTATTCCTGCCTTGTTAGTGACTCATTTAGTGCTCTTTGGTGTGTCACATTGCCTTTAGTTATCTCTTTCCCAACCTGCAGCATAAAAACTTTTGGTTTGTTTTTAATTCGCTTTGAAATGCATGAATCAAAAGTGACTGCTGGACAGCAATCTCGTGTGTCTAATTGTGATGATGCAAAATTTTTCAAAAATAATATTTTTATAATTCAGGGATTAAGGGGAATTTAGCAGTCATCATTCAATAATGCTGTTCAGATTAGGACTTGCTGCATAAACATTTAACTTAGACTTTTGGGGAGGTGGACAGGAATCCCCAGAGGGGGATTTCTTGTAAGAAATAAGAAAATAAGAAATGTTAGAAATAAGAAATTCTAATTTTCATAACAGTTTTTTGATATACTTTGAAAGAAAAATTAAAATGCAAAAGGAAATATATTCTAAAAGCTCAGCAAAAAGAGATTTGCTGTTGTGCAACATGTATATTATCTTAGCTTCAAGTGCTGTGAGTTCTTTATGTTGTATTTAAGGCCCAATTCTAGAAGTTTTAAGCTGAATTTTACAGAATCTGTAAAAACTCAAGAATGTTGAAGATCATGTTACTTTTGAAAAGTCCACAATTGAATGACTTGGTGGGAAAGTTCGGGTTGGCTCTCTGCCAACAGCCAAACCTCACAAGAAAGATTCCCCCCTCCTTCTCCCGAAACGGCAAAAAGCAGCAAGAGAAAATTGAAGGAATATATATATATTTACATATATTAAAATTATATACTAGGCACAACGAGACAGGGACCCCCAAACCACCCCAATAAGGGACAAGGGGAAGGGAAAGGGGAGAGGGAGACAAAATAGGGAAAGTAAGACAAACAAATATATACAATCTAAATTCAGAAATTAACTCAGTAAGTAACAAATGCAATAGTAAATTCACTACTTTCCTTAGAAAGGCAGATTCTTAACCTTCGCCGCCAGCCCAGGCAAAACAGCCCTCAGAGCAGGCCTTGCTGAACACAGATAAGCCAGGCCCAAACACCGGGAGCTCGTCAGCGTGCGAGCCCGAGAAGGAAAAGAAAGCAAAAAAGAGAGCAAGAACACCTCCCCCTTCGGCTTATATACACCTGATTACGTAAAGAGATGGGATGGAATACTTCCTAGATTTTGACCCTGGTTACCAAGGAAGGCCTACAAAAAACAACCCATCACACTCGGGAACAAAAGATGTGTGCTTAAAATGCTGCCTGCCCTTATATATCTGTCCCTATCATAACCTTAATTCATTATTACAGCACCAGTCTTCTTGGTGCACCTCACAGTTTGATCTGGAAAGCTTGCTTGTAGGCTGAGCATGCAACACTATGATTCCTTACCCACAGAGTTTTTGCTCTTTCTCCTAGAATTGACTGAAGTAGCTTTGAAAGGGATAAAGATGACAGGTAATAATTAATTATCACCTATTTATTAGAGAGAAACTTGCTCATAGTGTGTTGGTTAGAGGTTCACAAATTATGATAAATAGCTTAAAGACATCGCTGTCTTTTAATTTGCGCTAGATTTTAAGCAGTTATATAGGTGCCAAAAAGAACACTATGTCATCAGTTGTAGATTAATATAGTAACCTGAAGTAACTATTCAAAGTTTTCGAGTGAGTGATCCTACCTGTGGTCTATCAACATGTTGCTGAACTATGTTGATCTCTGCTTATTCATAGGATTGCAGTGTTAATGAATGTCAATGTGACAGGAATGCAGTGAAATAATAAAAAAAAACAAACGTGGAAAACCCCTACAGCTTTCCAAAATCCCTCTTTTAAAAGACAACTTTTTAATGTAAATACTTCACATATGGATTTGCATACTTTGTATCAGGCACAACTTTTTATTAACCGCAATGGGTTTTGGGTTTCAGACTTTGTATCTATAAAGTTATAAACCATTCAAGTTTCATAACAACACTTACAAACTACAGGGAGATCCAGAAGGACAAATCAGTTTAGTAATGACAACTTTCTAGAATCTGGTCAGTGGAAAGGCAGAGGCAACAAAACAGATGAGCTTCCTTCTGCTTTGTCATTGCTCCAGCCAACTGAAAAAAGGGAAAAACCTGCAAAGATCTGACAGCTGTTTGTAGGCTCTTCAGAAAGAGATTGAAGACCTAAGTAAAATTCTAAAGAGATGAATGACCTAACTCTACCTTAGGGAAAAAAATCCTCAACCAACCAATAAAAGCCATGGAACTCAGTAACAACAATCAATCTCCCCAAGAAGGTACTGTCTGGCAACTTTGTTTAAAGTCAAATTTTATTGCTTTCAGATGATCCAGTTCAGTGTAACCCCATGTACTTCAGAGGAGAGATGTCATTTTATCCATTGTAAGGATATGGCATACTGTTTCTCTGAAGCTGTGCTATCTTTTGTGATCATAATAAGGGAAAATATGAAGTCTTATGTGTTATCATGATGGATGTCATTAGTTCCACACAGCAGATGCTGAACATCTGATGCATTAGTTTTGCTAACTGTGAGACAGGAGGAGTTGTTATAGGTTCTTTAAACCTTATAATAAATTTGCTGTCTCAGAGTCAGTTAGCTGTCAGATTTATTTAGTCATGACAGCAAAGGCCCATTGACTTTAACAAGAATTTAGGGATTTCAAGCATAGGAAACCTAGGAAACGCAGTGCTTGTCTTGAACTAAGAAACTCTTTTCTTCTTTATGTTCCTTCCAAAATAACAAATCCAGCCCTTTCACTCTTCTCCTGATGATATATATTTACTACAAAGAAAATACATGTGGCTTCTAAAGCAACTATCTATATCTCTGCCTTTTTTTTTTTTTAAATTGATGAAAAGACCATATCTAAAAATCTTGCAATTTATTTGTCTTTGAGGCAAAATTAAATAGAATTTATTTTTGTACCTCTAGTATAAAAAAAATACTTTAACTAGATTTACTGGGATGAAAGAAAGGTAATGAAAGCCATGAACTTTGTTAAACAAAAATAATTTTATATCAGTTGATCTAAACTACTGTATTTACTTTTCTTCCCTGATTTTGTTGAACATTTTTAGATTGTTTTAGTTCTGTTAAAATACAAATCAGTGGGTCCTAGAAATAAATTACTCAATTTTGTCACAGAAAGTCCAAGGCAAACTTATGTTAAAGCACATCTTTCAACTCACTACCTGTTGCTTCTGCCCACAGTTGGGCTGTTTAATGCAAGGCACAAGCTTAGCCTTGCAGATCATGAGATCTTGGAAGTTATTTTATGGCTCTAAGAAAATGATAGTTTCATCCATCTTAAGGAAATTTAAACTCTGCTGGCTTTTTAGGTTCACTCCTAAATTTTCAGTGGTCTGAGATGCTGAAATTATTCTTATGACCTCAACATTGTTCTGAAAAAGACCCCATGTCTACCTTCAGCTTTATCATGTCACAACTGCCTGTTGTTTTTCAAAGACAAATGAAAATTATGTTTCAGCAAGGTTGTATACTTGCATTTTGGAACCCAGGTATTTCTTTGGCACTGTGAGACTTCTTGTTGACTAACTGAAATAAACAGGAAATTTGTATTGAAACATTTTAAAAACTGAAACTATTATTTTTTTCAGAAAAATAATAACAAAAGTTCTTTTAACATGCAAGGCTTTTTATTTCCTTGAAAAAAATATAGAAATATAGAATATTTGGACAGATAACTATTTTTGGTTATCTGACATTGTTTCAGTTAAAAACAGTTTGTGGCTATTCAAAAGAAAGCACTTTTTACTGTGGTTTGCTAAGCATCAATGTAAATTTGAGATAAGAACAAATGTTACAAACCCAAAACTGTTAGAAGTAAAACTAAGCAATTATATGACAAACATTCTGTGTTTCAAGGGACATTTTTCAAAAGTAAGAGAAGGTTTTCAAATGACATGCTCTATTTCATTTTACTACTTTGTGAAAGAAGACAGATAAAAATGTAAACCAATATAAATGCTTAAAAAAATAAAGGTAAATGTTCCATTGCCCTCTTGTAACAGCACCAAAAGGACTATATGAACAGAAAAAAGTAGACTGCAGGTTGATAATGGAAGAGAGACAAATTCAAGGTAAGTGCAGTCACCAAGAATGTCTTGAGTAAGAATATCGGTGAAGAAATCTGACCCTTTTTGCACAATTTCCAAATTTCATCTCTGGGCAACTGAATTGATAAACAACTACTATCATTCCTACTTTAAATGGCACTTGGAAGACAGTGAAGAAGCAAAAAAGAGTGGATGGGATTTAATCAGACTGCCTTTTCAGTAGGAGAATTGCAGATTTATTGTAAACCCTCTTGTGCCATAGCTAATATGATACTGACACACATCAGTGTATAAGTGTTTCATTGAAATGGAGTACTATCATGAGATTGATATCAACAGGTATTCATCCAGTCAGGCAGGCATGGACTGCAGGGATGTGTGGACAAACTGAGAGAGTAAATACTCTTGCTTATTTTTTAACAAGGTTGGGCAATGTAACAGTGAAACTGGCTTGGAAAAAACACATTTTAACAAAAAGTTAGAAAAAGCTTAGTAGTAAAACATCAAGACCTCAATTTTGAATAATATAACACATAAATATCTTAACAGGCTTACTGAAGAGTGATTAAACATGTACTCTTGGTCTGAACACAGTCAGGTTTTTGTGCATATGCTGACACATACACAAAACTCTACAAAAAATGTGGTATATCACTTAAAACTGTAGCAGTTCCCTGTACAACTCTTCTACAAGTGTTTCAGGCTGTTGAATTACTATAGGCTTTTTTTTTTTTTTTTCAAATGGTGCTGTACCACCTTCAAGTTTTTGATGTCTCCACTGGAGTCTGTTTTCTTTCACTCAAGTTTTATCTAACCTGCAGAAATTGTTAAAAAGACAAGCAGAAAAATTAATACCAACATTGCAACTGATTTATCTGTCAAAGATTTCACCTGTTCATGAAAGTATGCTCTGATTTTGTTTTATATTTGGGTGCTGATTTTCATCACTCCCTTTAAGTAATCATTTTATGGGCTAGATTACAATAGAAACTGTTAATTACTGCAGGTGTCCCTGCCCATGGCAGGGGGGTTTGGAACTGTATGACCCTTAGGGTCCCTTCCAACCCAAGCCATTCTATGATTTATGATATAAATGATTTATGTGACAGTTGAGGTATTTACTGTATTTTATTCATTTTTCCGCTCCTGCACTCATTCTCTATTGTCCAATAAAGATTGAGGTCATGCTCATGCTTTTGTCTTACAGTGAGCATTAAGATCTCTTTCCTCTGTACACCTTATTATGAGAGGTATAAGCAAACAGTACTCTGCAATTGACAGCCCTATGTTGGACTGAATCAAAATAGACTCAGAGGTTTCAGATTTAACTACATGAGGCTGAGAGAGTAATATAAATGAATACAGAAACATCCTTCTATATGATATCTTAAGTTTTGTTTCCCTAGGCAGAAAAAAAAGTACTGCAGAGGCTGAATGAAGTGATTGACGAAGTATAGAATCATAGGAAGGCTTGGGTTGGAAGGGACCTTACAGATCATCTAGTTCCAATCACCACACCATGATCAGGGATGCCACCCATTGGACCAGGTTGCTCAGGGCCCCATTCAACCTGGCCTTGAACACTTCAGTGACGTACCACTTCTCTAGGAAACCTGTTCCAGTGCCTCACCACTCTCACAGTAAAGAATTTCTTCCTAATATCTAATCTAAACCTACTCTCTTTCAGTTTGAAGCCATTCTCCCTTGTCCTGTCACTACATGCCCATGTAAAAAGTCCCTCTCTGGATTTCTTGTAGGCCCACTTTTAGGTAATGGGAGGTTCAACTATCAAGATGCATGAACTTAAGATGCAGAGAACAGGACAAATATTAACTTAATATTTGGCTCATTGGAGAGCAGTTGACAACAAAAAATAGTCTTTTATGACTGCTGTCAGCACAGATGAAAGCACAGTCAAACTACAGTGCATTGATTTTAATTCCTGATTTAATGACAGTACAGGATAAAATCAGACCCCACTATGAATTCCCTCACAAATCATCTAACCATTAATTATAGCATGAGTTATGTAACCAAAACAAAAAGGAAAGGGCTGTTCTCCAAATCATGCAGATTAAAATGGAAGTTTACTAAGATGCAATCATCTAATGGAGCTGTACCATCAGGATCTTGTTCATGCTCTTTACCTAATTTCTATATTTTTAGCAATAGTTCCTTCTGTGAATGGGGTTTGCCTTTACAGTTCATAGCAAGTGAAATGTCATTAGTCCCATACTGTCACAAAGACTGATTAGTATCTCTGAATATTCTCTGCACTGCACATAGGGAATTATACATATTCATCTTCTGGCAAATATTTACCAAACCCATACAACATACCTTCATAAACATTTATCTCCTTTCCATTGGAAAGGTAACCCCTTGCATATGGTAATAACATCACATGCATTAATCCTCCATAAACAAAAATTATTCATAATTATGCAAAACTGTAATTATGTCAAGCTGCCTGCAAATTTGCACATCGGTGAAGAGTGGCTCAGGGGGTTCACTAGAGTGGAACCCCTTATACCACTGTCATATGCTAATTGCACTCCTGAAAAGTTCAGAGAAATCATTTTGCATGCCAGCATTCATCTGTCGAATAACGAGACTCAACAGAGACTAAAAATGCTACTAAACACAGCATGTACACAAACACATTCGTACACAGCAATGGGATAAAGATCACAAGGAGGAAACAAGTCAAAGAGTAGGCTAATTAATGAACTAAGAAAACCACTTTAAGGAAATACAGAAATAATGACCCTAAGGAAAAATGCAGTCAGAAACCTCAGAGGATCTACAACAATTGCCTACTTATTATGAAAGGTATAGGCAGTATAAAAATAGACTTTTGTATCCTGTATCACAGGGCCAGTTATTTGAGTACAATAATTTGAGTACAAATGAGTGGGTAGTATCTTTGGTTCCTCAAATCTCAGTGTGTGACTGAAACTTCTGTCAAGTCAATGAACAGAATCAAGTTGTTAATAGCAGCAACAAAGGCTTTGTTTTTTAACCCAAGATCAGAATTTCTTTTCTATAAAGACAGCTGTATCATTTTTATCTGTACTGGTGATATGTATTTGTCTTTGAGTGACTTCTTTCACACATGTCTAAAAGGAATCTGCCCACAAGCTGATTTATTGAACTGCAAGAAAACTCATGTTCTTTATTTCTGTATGTTTTTTCCTGTTACTTTCAACAGTCTTTCACTGTCCTGGAACCGCCTTCCTAAATCACTTTGACTCCTGTAAAAGAACTTCATACTTTATGTTGAAACTGTCATAGCTCTTAAACAGATGCACAAACATAAGCACCAGAGCTACCCCATCCCCTTCTGTTGGGTTGCTCTTCAGAAGAAAGTTGCACACGTCTGTCTGAATTTCTAACAAGTTTCAGTGAGTAACTTTGATGCACTTGCAGCTATTAAGTGAGAGGTATGTGGTGCAGGCTGTATTAACACCACTTGTACAGCTTGGCCTATCCAAATAATTACAGTTGGAGCCAGAAGAATACAAATGACCAAAGAGCATCATCATCTCAATCTCAGGAAAAACCCAACAACAACCTCTTTCAGAAGTATCTCTTTTATAGTCATATTCTGTAATAGCTTGTCTGTCTCTATTTTTGAGAAGGTATGGAAGACCAGTAAAACAATTACTCATGCTTTGGTGGATTTTTCTAAGTGAGAGGCATATTGTTAGGAAGACCAGAGATTGCTAAAGGCAACAGTGAGGTAGGCAAGGCTCTGCCTGGTGTGTTCTTTACTTCCCTGTTTATCATCAACAGTTTTGCCTGGCACCAGCACTAGTCGTACAAAGTCCAGGCACGACCTGAAAAAATCAAGTCTCTTTGCCCATGAACTTTTCCTTTATTGACTTTCTTTTCTTCCCCAGAAGAAAAACTCCTTGCTAAGGAGAACAGAACAGTTTTAACCCGTAGGATCTTTACACATCAAAGGCCACAGATAGCCCTTGAATTAAATAACCTTGTACTTTGATTTCTTCTGTGAAAGGACTGAAATGGATCACTGGCTAAATACTGCAAGCAGACATAACTACCGTGAAAGTGGGGGATTGGGCCAGGGCACAATTTGCACAGTATACTAATAATAGTTTTAAAAAATATTTCTAATTAATAAACATTAATTGTTGCCTTTTTTGTTTGTTCATTTCATTTTTGTTTTTCTCATAAACTTCCTTATATGCCTAGAACACACTTTTAATTTGCTTATGAAAGTAATGTATTCTTAATGCAGGGTAATTTTTTCCTGAATACCGTAGGCCTAATTAATATCTGCTATTATCTTTTGAACAGTTCATCAAATTGGATGGGTCCAATGACAGAGGTATAGACATTACTTCAGCTAACTCAGCTCATCCATTGACAATTAGCAAACCCCCTCGGATATGTCAATGTGAAATGAAATTTAACTTTTCTGCTGAATTTAAATTTCATTTTTCTACATTCGCTTGAAATTAGGACATAGTTAAACAAACTTTTAAGCACAGAAAATACATAATACATTTATTCAATCTCATCTTAAAATGCCTCATCAGAACATTTTTTTTCACTCAGGACGTAATTGTTGGTCCTCCACATCATCTTCTCCTTTTTTAAAAGAAAAAAATAATTAAGTGTTATAACAAAATAAATATAATTAATTGATAAAAATATAGTTTAATATTCATTCCCTTGTTTTTCTTGCTGCCTAGAACCGTCATAAACAAGCAAACAAAATAATCATTAATACTGATGCTTTGCATTTATATATTATCTTATGCCCTTTAATTGTGCTGCAGATTTTAAAGAAATCTCAATTACTTTCTGTATTAAGATGATCCATAATTTATGGAGATCTACAAGCCAAGTATACTTTCAAATTTGCTGTAGGAATAGCTATAAGAACATTTTACTTCTTAAGCGCCTTATTTCTCTATCAGATGTTCAAGTACAAAGCGTCAACAGAAACAACCATGGACAGACTGTTTCCACATGCATGCAAAAGGGACTGTGTCAATAAATCGATTGAGGTACAGTAGGGTTTTCTGGAATATTTTATTTAGTCTGGAAGATAGCAGCCATTTACTGCTTTACTCCACATGCCAAGGGTAAATATAATCATGAAACACCTAAAAATTCAGTGAAGACAAGATATGAAAAGTTTTATTGAAAGTAAATCAGCTAATTGGCAACCAAAGTGATTCTTGTCTTTGCATGTCTCTCATACTAGACACAGAGTGGCTTATCATAATATAGCCACAGTTCCTCTGGGGCATTGGGTAGTTGGGTTTTTTTATTTGTCTGAGGGTTTTTTCCAACTGCCTCTAGGCTTCATGCCCTGTTATTTATGATTTTCCAGACAGCTGTCAATACTGTACCGATGTCGTCCTTAATATCAAGCAGTACTGCCTTGCTGCTGTCCCTGATTTGCTTGTCACTGGAAGGCTTGTCTGAAAAATCTCTTGGAGTGGCAAATTGTTTCTTTCCTTTAAGGCCTGTAGAAAATTAATTCCTTCTGATGCTAGAACCTGAATAAAATAAATGCTGTTCTCTCCCTCCACTCTTACTGGTTCATCACTAATAATCAGGCTAAAGCAGACTAGCTGACAGGTACATAGAAAGCCTGCCTCAAGGAAGTGTAGCCATTTTCTCTTGAAAAATTATACATATTTCAGTAACCTGGCATTTGTCAAGAAGTCAGGCTAATAAAGGTAGGTGTCAAAAAATAATGTGACTCATGCTCCAGACACCATCAAAATGTTTAAATGTACATGCCTTAAGGCAAGATAGAATCTTTATTTATTTTCCATATATATACATATTTACTTCTCTGTATGATTTCTAAAAGTCTTACCCACATCTTGTCATTTTTTTTCTCCAGGACTTCATCTCTGATTCAGCCTTCTTCTCAGATGTACTTCAGGACAAAGGCAGGACAACATAGAAATAAGAAAATCAGGAAGGACCTGTGCTTGTCATTTACTTTGATTAATGAAGTTAAATACAATTACACAAAACAGGTGGTATATAGGAATCATTTACCACTTCAGGGAGCAATTATGTGCAATAAAACAATGTCTTTGTTCCTTGATTTTGTTAATGGTCTACTCAGAAAAACAAGAATGGTTGGTCGTTACTTGACAGAGTAGAATAGTCCTGGATTGACAGTATGCTGACATTTAATGGAAATCTTTAGATCTTTGCAGGAAACCTTGGTTTCCAGGCTTGAGAGTCACAAAAAGGCAGAATTCTGCCTATCCCTGCTTAAAGAATATGTTGTCAGCACACACTATTTATATGCACATACATGGATAAGAACGAACTGTCACAGAACAGACGAGCCTAGGCCTTCTTTGCCTCATTTCCGTGTACTCTGACAATGTCTGTATATTCATTCCAGGTAGTCTAACCCTGTTTCCGTCTCCTTGTATTTCCTGCTTATGCTTGAGTAATAACAGGAGCTCCCGGTTCATCTATGTGAGTCTCTTGTCCCCTTTGTCCAATTTCTTGCTCATTGTCATGCATCATGATTCTCTTAGCTTTTCCTCATAGGAGAAATGCTCCATTCCTCTAACGGTTAGAATCATAGAATATGCTGAGTTGGAAGGGACCCACGGGATCATTGACTACAACTCCTGGCCCTGCACAGTACCATACCCAAGAGTCACACCATGTGCCTGAGAGTATCATCCAAACACTTCTTGAAGTCTGTCAGGCTTGTGCTGTGACCACTTCCCTGGGGAGCCTGTTCCAGTGCCCAGACACCCTCTGGGTGAAGAACCTTTTTCTACTATCCGAACTAAATCTCCACTGACACAACATCTTGCCATTCCATGGGGTCCTGTCACTGGTCATCACAGAGAAGAGATCAGTGTTTGCCCCTCCTCTTTCCCTCATGAGGAAGTTGTAACTGCAATGAGGTCTCCCCTCAGTCTCCTCTTCTTCAGGCTGAACAGACCAAGTGACCTCAGCCACTCCTCATATGGCTTTCCATCAAGGCCCTTCACCATCTTCATTGCCCTCCTTTGGACACTTTCTAATAGCTTAAAATCTTATACTGGCATGCCCAAAACCACACAATATTCAACCACCCCAGAGCAGAGCGGGACAATCCCCTCCTTTGACCGGCTGGCAATGCTTAGCCTGATGCCCCCCAGGACACGGCTGGCCCTCCTGGCTGCCAGGGCACTGCTGACTCAGATTCAACTTGCTGTTGACCAGGACTCCCAGGTCCCTTTCCATGGCACTGCTCTCCAGTATCTCACTCCCCAGCCTGTACGTATATCTCGGGTTGCCCCATCCCTGAATCCAGGTGCAGAATCTGGCACTTGCCCTTGTTGAACTTCATATGGTTGGTGATTACCCAGCTGTCTAATTTGTCAAAGTCTCTCTGCAGGGCCTCCCTGACTTTGAGGGAGTCAACAGCTCCTGAGTTTTGTGTCATTTGCAAGTTTGCTTCTTATCCCTTCCAGTCCTGTGTCCAAGTAATTTATGAAGATGTTGAAAAGCACAGGGTCCAAGATGGATCCCTGTGGAACACCACTAGTGACAGGTCACCAGTCTGAGTTTACTCCATTCACTGTTACTCTCTGTACTTAACCTGTGAGCCAATTGCTCACCCACCACATGATGTGTTTATCCAGCTGTGGGATGGACATTTTGTCCAGAAGGATCCTGTGAGAGACAGTATGGAAACCTTTACCAAAATTCAAAAAGATTACATCAGCTGACTTCCATTGATCAACTAGGTAGGTTACCTTGTCATATAAGGAAATCAGGTTTTATAAGCAGGACTTTCCTCTCATCAAGCCATGTATACTGTGAGCAATAAGTGCATTGTGTTTCAGGTGCTTTTCAATGCCTTCCAGAATAATCTTCTTCATAACTTTACCTGGCACTGAAGTGAGACTGACAGGCCTGTAGTCTTCAGGATCCTTCTTCTCACCCTTCCTGAAAATTGGGATAATGTTCTGCAGCTCTCAGTTATCTGGGATCTCTCCTCATTCCCAAGACTCCTCAAAAGGCATCAATAGAGGTTTTGCAGTGACATCAGTCAGCAATTTGAGGATTCTAGGATTAATCCCATCAGGCCCCATAGATTTGTAGGGATCAAGCTGAAGCAGCAGATCCTGGACCATTTCATGGTCACAATTTCATGATTACCTGGGAGTTGACCACTCTCATAGTCATGGTCCTCCAGCTCAAGGCACTGAGACTCCCTTGGTCTGTCATCCATGTTGAAGACAGAGGTAAGGAAGGCATTAAGCACCTCTGCCTTGTCTCTGTCCCTGTTTGTGTGATGACAACTCTTATCCTGTAATGGGCCAATGATGTTTCTATACTGCCTCAAACATATTTGAAAAAGCTCTTTTTATTGTCCCCCACATTTCTGGCCAGCTTCAACTATAACTGAGCTTTGGCCGCACAATTTTTGTCGCTATGGCAGCAAGTAGTATCTGAGTTCTTCCAAGGTCACTTGACTTTATTTCCACTGGACACACACCTTCCTTTTTTGCTTTATTTCCATGAGAAGATCCCTGCTTAGTGAAGCCAGCCTTCTGCCTCATCCACTTGATTTCCAGCATTTGGGAATTGCCTGCTCCTGTGACCTTAAGAGGTGATGTTCAAAAAGTGACCAGCACTAATGGACCCCAGCACCTGCAAAAAACATTTTCCCAGGGGACTTTACTTATTAATTCCCTGAGTAGCCTGAAGTCTGCCCTCCTCATGTCCAATTTTGAGGTTTTACTGGCACTTTTCCTCCTGTCAACAGACATCTTAATCACTTCATAATCACTCTGACCAAGATGGCCGCCAATCTCTACTTCACTCATGAGATCCAGTCTGTTGACAAGCAGCAGATCAAAGGAGAGCATTTTGTCCAGTCAGCTCCCATAGGACCTGTTTCATAAACTTTTCATGCAGGTTTTTTAGGAATCTTCTGGCCCAGGTTGTACCAGCTGTGTGATGCT
>VXBX01004071.1:2035205-2098305 GCA_013400415.1 Scytalopus superciliaris
TTAAATTCAAACTAACTTTGTTTCAAAATGTCCTTCAGTTCTCTTAGAACAAAGTTGAGCAAGGCTCTGTATCAAGGACTTTTTTCCTTAAAGATGGTTTTCTTCCTTATTTCCCACAATTGCTGATTAACTGAAAAACCAGTCCATGAGTCTGTGGGATTAACCTAGTAAGACCTGGCAGCTAGAGGAAAAATGTGGGAGCAACTGTGATTTACTAGCTCTGTTTTCTTTTTTCTGCTTGGTCTCAATGAATAGATGATGTACCAAAACACGCTCAGACTTCTTTAACAGACTGCAATATCTTGAAATAATACAGATGCCATCTATACTACATTCTTCTCGTAGATTGNTAGTGAAGCCAGCCTTCTGCCTCATCCACTTGATTTCCAGCATTTGGGAATTGCCTGCTCCTGTGACCTTAAGAGGTGATGTTCAAAAAGTGACCAGCACTAATGGACCNGACCTTTTCAAACAAACTATGACATATCTTAGTGATTTTGCTGGAGACTTGAGACAAACTCTGTAGAGACTTGCATCAACTCTGTTGATTCTAGCATGCAACTAGAGAATGACTGAGAAAGTCAGTGACCTTATTCAAGCTCTGCCTGTGAAATTTAAAAAAAAAAAAATTCCCATTTGCCTCAATATCTTTCTGACACATTCCACTGAATCAGTGTTAATANATCTTAATCACTTCATAATCACTCTGACCAAGATGGCCGCCAATCTCTACTTCACTCATGAGATCCAGTCTGTTGACAAGCAGCAGATCAAAGGAGAGCATTTTGTCCAGTCAGCTCCCATAGGACCTGTTTCATAAACTTTTCATGCAGGTTTTTTAGGAATCTTCTGGCCCAGGTTGTACCAGCTGTGTGATGCTTCCAGTTAATTTCTGGCAAGTTGAAGTCCCCCACAGGGACAAGGGCAGTTGAGTTGGAAGTATCTCTTAGTTCCTCAAAGAATAATTTGTCCATGTCATCATCCTGGCTGGGAGGTCTACAGCAGACTCCCACAATGACATACATGTTATTTGTTTGACCTTTGATGCTTATCCAGAGGCTCTCAACTGTGCCATTGCCAACTGTGTGCTCCATACATTCTAACCCTTCTATAACACACAGTGCCATCCCTCACCTCTTCTGCTCTGCCTATCCCTCATGAAGGACCTGTCACTGCCCAACAGGGCACTCCAGTCACAGATCTCATCCCAGGTTTCACATATGTCAATGATGTAAAATTTCTCAGACTGGTCCAAAACTTCGAGCTCCTCTTGTTCGTTCCTTATCCTGAATGCATTAGTGTAGAAACATTTCAGGTGTAGTACATTGTAGTGAACACTTCTTGAGGCAGATTGAGGGATCCCATGAGTGCTGGTTTTCTTCAGTTTTGGCACTTCATCCCATCGCTCATCATTGATGAGCCTGATTCTGTCCCTTTTCCCCTTCCAACCTAGTTTAAAGCTCTATCAAGGAGCCCTGCTAGCTCCTGCACTAAAACTCTTTTCCCCTCTGAAACAGGTGCATGCTATCAGGTGTCAGTAGACCAGGTGTTGAATGGCCACAAACCCCCAAATTACACTGTCTTGAAGCCACTCATTGACCCGATTGGGCCCCCTATTCTTATCAATATTATTCCTNTTTGCCTCAATATCTTTCTGACACATTCCACTGAATCAGTGTTAATAAAAGTACCCTATCAGAGTTTTAATTACTCACACATCTAATGGTTTCAGTAGCCTAGTAGAGAGGGCACTTCCTTCCTTCCTTCTTCCTGTGTGTGATTATCTCCTAACTTTTCTAGAGACAGCACCATTGGACAGAAGATGTCAACCCAGAAGAGTTTTGAAGGTTAATTGACAGTTATAGACAAACTTTGTTAAGAGGAAGGAAAGAACAAAATTTGAAAATATCAATTTAGAAAGAGCAACCTCTCTAAATTGCATCAAAGTGTTTGAATTCTGAAAGCTTTTTGACTGAAACAGAGCAGTTAAACTTACACTAAAGCAGTCCTGTGAAGTCATAAAGGCACAGAGTAGTTCTGGGAGAAGCATCTGATGTATTAAAAAAACCTCAAACTGTTACAGGTCAAGAGGAGATGGTCTAATCTGCTTTTTACATCCCTGCTGATTACCGTTTACTGTGACTGTGGTGAATATTAAAATAATATGAAATATTTGCACTGAAGTGAGTGTCTGGCCATTTCCTTCAGCTGTCATGAAAGTGTATGCTGACTGAGATAATTTAAGGCTGCAAGTCCTATGAAATGCATTAAAGTTGACCTGAGTTGTCATGTGTTACACAAAAAAATGGATTCTGGGTTGTGGATATGAAAAGGTCATACAAAAGGAAACTTTTTAATGCTTCTGATGACTTGACACAGTCAAACAGTAAAACTATGTAAACATTTCCTAGATGAAATCTTAAATATTCTCTCATAATTTTCAAGTATCTTAAGCATAATGATTAATGATAGAAAAGATAGTTTGAATTTGCTGAAACAGACACAGAAAACCACCTCTCTATACTTTTAAAGATATTAATGTCTTTGAAAACATTAATGTTTTTATTGACCCGTCAAAGGTGCTGGGTCTTTCTGAAAACAAAACAGTGATGTAAAACATGACAAATCATTGAATGACATCACAAATAGGAAATAGGAACAAAAGAGTTACTAGGCAAAACATTTCCATATTTTTATTAGCTTCTGTTTCAATGTAAGTGTTCCATATTTTCCTTCTATAGTTCCATATTTCCTCTTCATTTTTCTCTGAATTGTCCTATATTGCTTGAGACAAAAAAAAAAAAAAAAATAAATAACCCNACATTTTCTGCACTAAGATCATACTTCTCTCTCACATATTCCACAATATCTAGTACTAACTTTGTTCACAGTGCAGCTTTTGTCATGTTTGGTTAACCACAAGCCAGGAAACCTGGCTTCATGGTTCTGTGAGGCAATACACTTTCCACAGAGGCAAGAATTAGACGCTTCTAATCATATAAATACACAGGGCTTTACTGAAGTCTAGTCGTCTGTAGTGATCTAATTGTTAATGATATTGTAGTTATTGTCTGGTCATAAAGAAATGTCATGATAGTAAATGGGTTTGTCTTGACTCTCTAAATCTGATCTTGTATCATCATGTAAGTATAGATATGGAACATAAAAAAGGTCTTTTAAAGACATAATAAACTCTCAGATAAGAAAGAATGATTACTTATTTTCCTGCAGTTTGGTCAAAAAGAATGTTAAGATACATATGAAAGCATTAATGCTAGATTTTGCAATTAAGATCTAGAAACAGGATTATTAGAATTGAAAATCTGTGTGAAATATTTGCTGCTGCATACTTTTCAGTACCAAAAATGTTCTGTAAGTTCATTGTAGATTTTTGAAATGGTTTCTTTCAGAATTTGCTACTTGTATACTGCAGTTTAGTTTTCAGTATTTGCAAAGTAGACAGCTGTGGAACTGAGGCTGGGAGTGCTTCTGAACACAGTAAACCTATTTGCCATTCCTTGGACGTTATGGACAGAAAACCAAAACACTGAACCAGGGTTCCACCCCACTGGCTATGGTATTCTTGAGGGGTTATTATTTACAGTTATGAACTATGTTTATAAGTCTATTCTATTCTTAATGTAACAAGTTCTAGCTTCAGAGTACTTAGAAGGATGGATGGGTAAGTGTCTATATTCTTAACTCAAGTTGCCCAATATTTCATAGTTACTAATATGTAACTACTATTTTTGTTCAGTGATTTTCAGATGTTGCTTTTCTTTCCAAGGCTCTTAGAAGGATTAGTTATAACTATACAGCTGATTTATAATGTGCCAGTCTGATGCCAGAAATGGATTTTTCCCCCCTATTTATTCCTTTTTTAAAATGATGAGTTATGCCTAAATTACTTCTCTTTTAAGTCCAAAAACCTGATTCCAACATCACTACCTTTAAAAATATCCTATTTTCTTTTCCAAGAACTCCTTACACATTCAGTGGACACTTGGTCTGTGACTAGGTGTGACCTTCTTTGGTGATGAGATAAGGGATTGCCAAGAACCTCCCATAGTAAAAGTAGCAGAGTCCTGCCTCAACTTTCCTGCCACAGTGAAGGTTGCTTATATGAAAAATGTTTGTATTCAGGGATTTTTTGTGGCACATTATGAAATGTCTGGAAGTCCAAATAGAGATTTAGAGCTAAACTCTCAGAAACACACCCCAAAATCAATAGAACTTGTCACACAGAAAGTGACATATACTATTGTGCACACACACAAAAAAATAGTTTCAAAACATACTGGGTGCTTGTGAATACACTTTTTAACCTTGATCTTGAGTCTTCATCCATAAAACTCAGAGGAGCTTCTGACTCCCTTAAAGGTAAGGAGACCCTGCAGAGACCTTGACCAATGAGAGATCTGGGCCATATGAACCAACCATATGAAGTTCAACAAGGAAAGACCTGATCCCTGGGCTAAGGACGGATTCTGTACCTGAGATGGGGCAACCCTGGACTTTTGTACAGACTAGGGAATGAGATACTGGACAGCAGTGCCATGGAAAGGGACCTGGTGGTCCTGGTTGACAGCAAATTGAATATGAGTCAGCAGTATGCCCTGTGACAGGGCCCCCCACAGAATGGCCAGGAGTTTTGTCAGGGGAGGTTTAGGTTGGGTGTTAGAAAAAGGTTCTTGACCCAGAGGGTGGTTGGGTACCGAAACAGGCTCTCCAGGGGTGTCACAGCACCAAGGGTGACAGAGTTCAAGAAGTGTTTGAATGATACTATCAGGCACATGGTGTGACTCTTGATGGTCCCATGAAGGGCTAGAGGTGGGACTCGATGATTCTCATGGGTCCCTTCCAACTCACCAGATTCTGTGATTCTGTAAGTGGTGGTTATGTTTACACTGAGTTGAGTCTGAACCATTTCAATGGTCGCTAACTCAGCTGTATTAAAGCAATTAACTGATACTGAGCCCTGTTACATTCTCNGAATTTTCCTATATTGCTTGAAAAAAAAAAAAAAAAAAAAATAAATAACCCAGTGTACAGCTTTAGAAGATCACAATAGATTTGTGTCACTGATAATGGGTTAACTTAGAATTATGCATTATATTCTTCACTCACCTTGAAACATCTTTAAGGCAAGTCTTCTGACACCTGCAGAATTATAACATGAATGCTTGTAAGAGTAGCACCTAACTTTCTGCTTTTCAAGTGCTTATTCCTGTAAAAATACTATACCAAAAACAGGAGTGCAGCAGACGCTGAGCATGCCAGGTTGGGAAGGGGAAGGAACAGATCAGTGCAGGTCTTTTGCATGTATACTGCAGTTTAGTTTTCAGTATTTGCAAAGTAGACAGCTGTGGAACTGAGGCTGGGAGTGCTTCTGAACACAGTAAACCTATTTGCCATTCCTTGGACGTTATGGACAGAAAACCAAAACACTGAACCAGGGTTCCACCCCACTGGCTATGGTATTCTTGAGGGATTATTATTTACAGTTATGAACTATGTTTATAAGTCTATTCTATTCTTAATGTAACAAGTTCTAGCTTCAGAGTACTTAGAAGGATGGATGGGTGTCTATATTCTTAACCCAAGTTGCCCAATATTTCATAGTTACTAATATGTAACTACTATTTTTGTTCAGTGATTTTCAGATGTTGCTTTTCTTTCCAAGGCTCTTAGAAGGATTAGTTACAACTATACAGCTGATTTATAATGTGCCAGTCTGATGCCAGAAATGGATTTTTCCCCCCTATTTATTCCTTTTTTAAAATGATGAGTTATGCCTAAATTACTTCTCTTTTAAGTCCAAAAACCTGATTCCAACATCACTACCTTTAAAAATATCCTATTTTCTTTTCCAAGAACTCCTTACACATTCAGTGGACACTTGGTCTGTGACTAGGTGTGACCTTCTTTGGTGATGAGATAAGGGATTGCCAAGAACCTCCCATAGTAAAAGTAGCAGAGTCCTGCCTCAACTTTCCTGCCACAGTGAAGGTTGCTTATATGAAAAATGTTTGTATTCAGGGATTTTTTGTGGCACATTATGAAATGTCTGGAAGTCCAAATAGAGATTTAGAGCTAAACTCTCAGAAACACACCCCAAAATCAATAGAACTTGTCACACAGAAAGTGACATATACTATTGTGCACACACACAAAAAAATAGTTTCAAAACATACTGGGTGCTTGTGAATACACTTTTTAACCTTGATCTTGAGTCTTCATCCATAAAACTCAGAGGAGCTTCTGACTCCCTTAAAGGTAAGGAGACCCTGCAGAGACCTTGACCAATGAGAGATCTGGGCCATATGAACCAACCATATGAAGTTCAACAAGGAAAGACCTGATCCCTGGGCTAAGGACGGATTCTGTACCTGAGATGGGGCAACCCTGGACTTTTGTACAGACTAGGGAATGAGATACTGGACAGCAGTGCCATGGAAAGGGACCTGGTGGTCCTGGTTGACAGCAAATTGAATATGAGTCAGCAGTATGCCCTGTGACAGGGCCCCCCACAGAATGGCCAGGAGTTTTGTCAGGGGAGGTTTAGGTTGGGTGTTAGAAAAAGGTTCTTGACCCAGAGGGTGGTTGGGTACCGAAACAGGCTCTCCAGGGGTGTCACAGCACCAAGGGTGACAGAGTTCAAGAAGTGTTTGAATGATACTATCAGGCACATGGTGTGACTCTTGATGGTCCCATGAAGGGCTAGAGGTGGGACTCGATGATTCTCATGGGTCCCTTCCAACTCACCAGATTCTGTGATTCTGTAAGTGGTGGTTATGTTTACACTGAGTTGAGTCTGAACCATTTCAATGGTCGCTAACTCAGCTGTATTAAAGCAATTAACTGATACTGAGCCCTGTTACATTCTCATGGTAGTTCCCATACCTGGTTTTTAATTTTTTCTATTTAGCACATTGATCTGTCTGAAATATCACAAATTACATTTGTATTCTGTTTTACTCATTATTATTTATGAATTATTCACAAATAAATATTTTGTGATGCTGCATTGACTGTTATTCATTAAATACATGCCTCAGTCACTATATAAGATGTGCAATTTGTCACTTAAATTGCATGGAATGTACTTTCTCTTTCTTGAAAGATTAATTAAATATTTTAATACCTGTAAAACAAATTAGAGTAAGGAATAACATCTGACATTCCAAATTATTTGAAATTACCTGACTACACATTATGAAGACCCAGATCCTCGTAATTAATCTCAATAAATTTTAGTAAGTGTATCTTTAAAAGAAAAAAAAACAAATTAAAACAAATAAAAAAATTTTCAGTGTTTCTCTTCTTAAAACAAGATCAAAAAAGACCTAATATTTTTCCCTCTACTTAAACTAAAGGTATGCATAGGGATGCAAACACAGTTTGATTTCCAGAAAATAACTATAATAGAATATATAATTTAATGTCTTATCTCTGTGAGTATACACAATTTTTTATATACATCTTATGGATGAGAAGGTTGTAATAGCAAAGTCACTGGCTCAGAAAAGAGTTTAGGAAATTTACAAAACTGCATTTTCCTCAGCTATATTGATACTGTGAATGATACATCCAAATCTGAGTAGGCACTTTTCAGTTACACCATAAGTTTTCTATATAGAGAGGCAAAAAAAGAGAAACTAGGAAAGACATTGATTTATTAATGATGGCAATTCAATGTTCACATCCTCATTTTCAGCAATTAGAAAAACATTGACAGACATAATGGTTTCTCAATGGCTGCTGATCATTTAAGTTATCCCTTAAGTGCAGGTGTCCTTACACACTTGCAAGGTATGAGATAAAGCAAGCCATCTGGTCATCTATATATTGAATTTCTGTCAAATGGGATAGTGTATTAATGTATAATGTTGGCATATTTGTTTTATTACTGAAGTTTCAATAGCAAAATGTCGGGAAATACCTGATACAGCTGTTCATTTATAGTAACACTTGATTACTCTCATTAATAAATTATTTTTATTTAAAGTGTTCTTATTAAAACTAATTTTTAAAACATTGGAATCTTTGTTATTTGTATGATTTAAGCCAAAGCAGGAAGCATTATGTTATGTTGTTTAGCCATTATAGTCAAAAGAGAAACAAATTTCTTGTAGACTGCTTATCTATTATAAATACTTCACTACAGGCACAGTAGAGGAGACTGGTTCCCTCCTTACCACAACCTCCTTTCATGCAGCTGTAGAGTGGTGAGGGCCCCCCTGAGCCTCCTCTTCTCCAGATTAAACAAACCTATCGCCCTCAGCTGCTCCTCATAAGACATGTTTTCTAGACCCTTCACAGGCCTCACTGCCCTTCTCTGGACACGTTCCAGCACTGCAATGTCTTTTCCTTAGAAACTCATGCCAAAATGTTACTAGGTGTCGTATCATATTCTAAAATTTTAACTTGTAGTAATTTTTCATTGTGGAGATGATGCAGTTTCTCAGTAAAGATGAACCAATTTTGGACACCACAAACAGCAGAACTTCTTAAAAATTAAACATTTCAACTTTCTCGCTTTAGTTTCTAAAATTGTTAAGGTGTCCAATCCCAGAAGGACAAAATGCTGAATAACACACAAAATCACCTGAAAGGAAAACACTGAATATCTTCATGTTTCTCATGAAATATTTTATTGAGTTTCCTATCTTCCTCTCTAAAATACCTCTAGCTTCAGACATCAAGATTAGTTTTGTACAGTGAACTTCTGAAAATTGAAATGATTAAAAGCTTGGCAGTTAAGATGTTCCACTAGCTACCAAATCCTGTTCTGAGGATTCTGGCAGCCGTGAACTTTAAAATCCTGGAATTCAACGACAATTCCTTGCTGAAAATTTACCACTGTTAAGTCATAAATGAAATGGAGCTTGTTTTCATAAATTATTTGAATCTTCTTCCACACAAGTAACCTTAGATACTTTTGCTAACTTTTGAAAGACAAACATAGGCATTTCAGAAATAATTCACTTGGTGAATTCTGCTTTTCCATTTTCATCTGGAGCTAATATCCCTGTGTGGGATTCTATCTGAATGACAGCTGGCTCATAAGCAAGTCCATAGACAATCCTCTATTTGTTAGAACTGTTCAGAAATACTTCTCATTATGGAATATGTTGTCAAATAAATGGATAAATGTGATTGAATAAGCTTTTCTTTGAGGATGTAGAATTTCAGCATAACTGTAAATAAAGATAAGTCTTATTCCTTATTAGAATTGCACACAGTCCTTATGATCTCAGTTACTTCAATTGTCTTCATTTAGGAGAGAAATTACATCTACTATGGCACCATAGAATGCATGATAAAACCCTGGTTGTGATGTTTATAATTACTTTCCTTTGGTTTTTGATATTCCAGGAAAAAGTTGCTAAGTATGTTGAGAAAATAGAATGTGTTTGCAGACATTCCTCCTGAGATTTGTGTGGAGCTCCTAAATGTGCTCCAAATTCAGAATTAAGCTGGTCAGAAAAAACATACTGGAGGACTATCAGGATTGGATAAAAAATGTAGTGGAATAGCTCACCTGCACTAGCAACAAAAATAAGTTTTTGTCTTCTCATTTGCTGACTTGTTCATACTGCTCCCAATATGTAGACTTCTGGCAGTTATGGATGAATAAATATTAATAATGCAAAACTCTAGAATGGAAAATGTCTCTGAACATACTCACATGCAAACTCTCTTTCATCTGCAACCAGAGATCCTACAGCTTTGAGATCTGCATTTTTAGTTGGTTTGTCACCAACTCAAGTACAACAAAGCTCAGGGAGACATTTTTCTTTTAACTAATATTTAGCTGTTAAATGTGGCTGTTAAATGATACTTTTACCATAACAATGTGTAGGACTATTTGTAAAAGGTTTACAGTACAGTGTTTTTATATATACTATAATTTTTAGTTCTTTTATTCTTAGCATCTAACTACACTCAGATATTAATGACTCAAACTTCACTACGATCTTACAGTAAAACTTATTTTTTTATTTATATGACAGGTGAAAAAACTGAAAAAGAGTTTTTGGAGCTAGGCTGACATAGTCATAGCTATATTACCAATTGGATGAAGTACCAGTGAAACTATTGTAACTGTACTTCAATTTCCCCTAGAAAGTTCCAGATAGACCTTAGGTGTCAATTAATGTGTGCATTTGAATGAACAGCAGCAGAGAGTACACCAGCCATTCTGGACCCTTAAATCTGTAATTTAGATGCTCAAAACTTGCCCGGTTTTGGATGTGATTAAAATCTCATCATGCTTACCTTTCCACCAGTAAAATGCTCTTAGCACCCAAATGTCACTTTGGACCATACCTAGAGCTGGCCAACGCTCTACAGAATCTGCAGCTACCCCCAAAGCAGCACTTTTTTCTGACTACTAGTTTTGAAAGGCAGTAAGGCTCAGTGATGGTATTTATAGCTGGTGATATTTAATTATTAGAATAATTCTTCTGTATTACATTACCATTTATACTGCAGTTCCCCTTAAGCTCCTTTTCCTCCATGCAGCATGCTCTTGACTTTCCTTGTTTGACCGTATATTTTTATTTCTTTCTAAATGCAGTAAAAATAGAAATAGAGAAATAACAGAAAAAGAGGAGTTTTTGGCTCAGTATAATTTGGTTTCATATTTTTAAGCCAGAGTTACTCCCTGTACTGGCAAAAACAATTTTGGAAGCTCTTCTGTAGCTCAGAGCCCTTACACATGTTAAAGTTGCTATAGACCTCATTAATGAAATAGCTGTGTTTCAGTTGCGGGTCTACAATACAGCAGTGATTTTAGATTCATCACCAGTGTGATAGATATTAAGATACCATCAGGCCAGGTCTGCAACACTGATAATTTGAAAGGTCAGCTTTTTACTTTTGAAATATGCTAATCTGATCGAATAGCAACTAGGAGCAACTGAATATAGAACTGTAAAAATTAACACATTTAAAACTATGCACATACTGAATGCATCTGCATTCTTAGTAGGTTTCTTTATACTTCTGATGTTGTAAATCTTTGTAATCATTTAACATATTTATATTTTATATTGCCTAGCTTCTGAATGCCTCAGTGTATTGATGTATTAATGTATTAATCTTCCCAACACTCCTGGGAAGAAAAGTAATAGCTCTCTGCTGTTCTGGGAAAATAAAATCAAGATTAAAACATTAAATATTTTCCTAAACATTCAATAGAAAATCAGGATACTTGCTTCCTCTACCATATTCACAGAATCATGGAATCATAGAATTGTTCGGTTTCGAAGGTGTTGCACTCTGAATTTAAAGCCACAAGGTGCCCAGAGCGGTTACATTGATTTAAGACTTTTAAAAAGCATTTGAATTGGTATTACCTCGAGTTCACATTAGGAGAAAACGCAGCTACGTTTCTCTAAGGGAATTTCTTTTAATTTAGTAAGAAAAATAAGACATTTTGACAAAAGAGTTTTACATATAACAGACAAAATATGACCGAAGAAAAGCATGTCACAAAAACACCCAGCACAAGGAAGCACCCGTCACAAACAACCAATACATGCTTTAGTAAAACACAATTCATTGGTTTTAAGTTATCCACAAGAGAAAGAAAAGCATAAAGGAAGAAATGAGGGATAAAAGTGTAAAGAAAGAATAAAGAAAGAAGGGGAGAGAGGAGAGAAAAATAGCTACAGCCAAGATTTGATGGCTCACATAGCGACATCCAAAAGAGAAAGATGCACATGGAGCCTTGCGCTCCTGCATTCATATGGCTTGGCCACGTCTGCCAGGCAGGACATCCAGGTCATTGAGCACTCTGGGCCTTCCAGGCCAGAGTGAGTGGTGCCACAGGCAATCAGACGCTCCAGGGGCCATGGCGTGGGTGGGTCACCAGGCAGGCATTCTGTGACAGACAGCCTGGCCAATGTCAGCTGCAGGCACATGCCCAGCCCCTCCCTCCACACATACTCAAAGTGAGTTGGCTCCGACCCGTAGGAATATATAATTCAGGGAGCTTCAAATCCAGTATCTCACAGAAGGGACCTTTACAGGTCATCTAGTTCAACTCCGTGCAATGAGCAGCGACACTTTAAACTAGATCAGAATGCTCAGAGCCCCATCTAAGCTGATCTTGAATGGATCCAGGAATGGGTCATCGACTGCTTCCCCAGGGAAACCTGGTCCAGTGTTTCACTACCCTCATCACAAAAGACTCCTTTCTTATATTTAACCTAAATTGATCTTTGAATTTATAAAACATTATCCCTTGTCCTATCAATATGATCCATATTAGTAATCTGAGGGTTATTCCATCCCTCTTTAATTTATTTATTTAATGTTAAAAAGAAAGAAAAAAAAAGATTTAATTTTGAATCATGGTGAAGGAGGCTTTTGTTTCTTTGTGCATTTAGATGGTAAGGACACCTGGACTGTCCAAGGTAGGCCCACTTAAGGATGTTTTGTGTTATTATGAAAATGGATATAATACCCTTTTGATTTTTTTAGCTTCAAAAGAAATCATAGCATGTTCATTAAGCAATTGAATTTAGCAGCACTTTATCTGTGGGAGGAGGACTGCCTCTGAGAAAATTCCTTTGAGTATTTAGTTTTAAATAATACATGCAGCTAGGCCATAGTAAGTGTGAATGAAACAAAGGCACTTCACAAGCATAAATTCAGTAAAAGAGTCTTATAATCAAGAAGTCCTTAAATAGAACTTGAGCTGATAAAAAAAACCCCAAAACCACACAAAAAAAAAAAAAAAAAAGTGCCAACACAAAAACCCTCCTCAAAAACCAGATTTATCAAAAACTAAAGAAAAGAAAAAAAACCCAAACCTTTCTGAGTTGAGTGTTCCCATCATAATGGCCCTTTAATAGCAATCTTTTGTTGGATGCTGGACAGATTGCTAACTTCCTTCTGGGAATTGATTGAAATAACACTGAAGCTAATCAGCAATCAGAGTTCTCATCCTCTATTCAGGACTTTCTTTTGGCTGTGTCAAGAGGGCTGTAGCACAGTGACCCTGAAACAGTCCTCTACAAATTGCATTCCTTTATAAACTGGCTATGCTCTGAATGGAGTAGATTGAATTGTTGGAAGTAGCTCACATCATCTAGTCAGCTTCAGAAAGTCAATATCCTTGGTGTGCCTTGAAAATCCTAAACTGCCTGTCACCCATCAGCTTTCTGGAGTAACCCTTACAGTGCAGATCTACAGCACCATTTCTAAATAAAGCAGAATATGTTTCATGTCCTTCTTTATTTAGAAATAGTCAAGATATTTTTCAAGGCTCATAATCTTGAAAATATTTAAACATGGTTCTGAGTTAGGAACCTAAATGCTTCTGGGAATCCGGGTTCTATGTTTGTTTTAAGGTTAACCTCACCTGTTTGTTTCTCTAGAGGATGCTAAACAAAATTTAAGCCCAAGAAATAACTTTTAAGGTCATAGTAGTAAAAGGCTTTCAAGTAAGATGGTTTGGTACTGGGAATTGAATGGATACCTAGACATACTATACATTTACATGTTTAAGAACTGGAAGCTGATAAATGGAAGAATGCAAAATATTAATAGCAACCTTGCCCTTTTCCAAATTCTAATAGATATAAAAATGTTAGTCCTGCAAGGATTTCATTGTTGTCTTTGACTAAAACAATTCTGTTGACATATGAAATAATCAGAAAAATAACCCTTATCCAGATACAGTATTGTCAACGCATGTAGGTTTTCCAGAAGTTTTGTGCTTTCTTTAGAATATCAGAAAGCTGCACAAGAATATCTACCATTTAAAATCAGGGGCAAAATCAAAATGCTAAATTATGTCTTCACTTGTACATAGGCACCCAAATAAAGAGGAAGACAAAGGTTACACAAGTGACAAATGCAAATGACATTTCATAGATAATGCCTGGGCTACATTAAAGTACAGTAATGGATGCTATAAGAGTGGCCAGGCTTAGATAGGAAAGAAGTTTTGAGAACCCAGAGGTGACTACGTTAAAAGAGATGCAGTAAGGTGGGCTTTGCTTCAAAGTCATGACACAGATCTTCTCTCTTTTGACTAATTTTTATGCTTTTATGGAAGAACTTAAACAGAACCAGTTTCTTATAACAATATGTCATACCTGATGAGCAAGAGTTAGTTTAGGATTGGGGGCTAAATAGTTCTGTTCCATTGTAAAAGGGTAAGAAGCAGTTGGAAAGAGAAAGAGGCTTTGTTTCAGTTATTTCCCAGTGCAGCTGCTGGACACAGTGATGATACAGAACATGCAGAGCCTTTAAGGACTAAAGTGAGATTTCCTTCTGAAGAGAACTCCAGAGGGATTATATCCTGAGGAACACCTATAAGAGGTACAATTGCCTCTGTGATCTCATGGGCGAAGCTACCTGCAATGCATTATTCAGGAGTGTAGCTGGGGAAAACTCTTCAGGCAAAACCTTTCTTAGTGAAAAATGCCTCTGCCTGACACAATTCACAAATTCATTTTTGAATTTTTCATAGTGTTTTAGCTAGAAAAATGGGTGGAAAACAAGAAAAATGCTAAGAGTTTCCACTTGCCACTTCAAAATGATGTTTCAGTTCCAACTGTACTTCAGTTTAATAATGAGAACAAAATCTTTGTTTGCCAAAGACAAACAGAAAAAAAAAGTTCAAATGAAGCCATTATTTATCAACTTAAAAAAACACAAGCAGTTCACTTGAATGTTTATTTCACAAACTTTTCCTTCCTGCATGAAAAAAAATTGTTTGAGAACAACCTGAAATGATTTCTATTTTGTTTGGTTGTTTTTTTTTATTTTTTATTTTTCAGTTTGAAATTTGATTGCTCACTCTACTGTACTTAGGCCTGCATTTAAAGACACAGACTAGGTGTTCCTACTCACATCATAAGGTCACTGTAACACACTGCTTTTTAAGGTGAAAAATATTAAATTCACAAGAACAGTTTAAAACTTTTGATTAAAAAATCTATTTATTTCTAAACTTTCCTGTTACTTTCAGAACTTAATGTGATGTTCTGAATAACTACTAACTCAGACCTGCCAGCTGCACAGTTGTTACTTATTTACTATAAAATCAGTCCCATTAATTTGCTAATGAAGTGATATTGACTTTACATTTTGTGAGCTGGCAATGTTTCAAAAGTCATTGTTACCTCATTTCCAAAATGAACATCAATGAATTTCCCTTACTGCATAAAATGCAAAAATCAATTAAAAAAATCTAATTGGTTTAATACCACCTGGTTTCAAATTATGTTGATGGCACCAGATCAAAAACTCCACTAACCAATTGCAGTTGGAAAGTGGATGATTTTCTCTACTTGTTTATACATAGTGAATAGAATAACGGTAAATAAAAATCTAGAGACACATGACAAGAAAATAATAAATTTAGTAAGAGTGTAATAACTGTGTTAAACTGTTCAGGAGTAACAGTTCTTAGTGATATTTTACCTGCTCTCACAAGAATTCCTTTTCTGAACTAAATGCAGAGGTTGCATATCAATGATTAATGGACATGGTTGGAAGAAAACAAAGATTCTACAACATATCAGTCACCAAATAAAAAATGAAAGGTCTTTTCTTGGTTAATATTTTCAGAGGAAATGTTCTCAATATTTAGGGGCTGCTATTGCTTGCTTCCTGAGAGCAAAAATGTGTTTAGTGAAAGTTTTTATGATAACCATACCACATTAGAGCCTTGGCTAATTTCAAGTGTCTCAAAAATCTCCTAGAATTTTGAATGCTCCTTTCAGCCAGCCCTCAGCAATGATCCTTTTGAATTGTGACCACCACCACAGACTAGAACATATCTTCTGGTTGATAACCAGCAGTTTGTTGTCTGAGAGAATTCTAAAGAGGTGTAAACATTATTTAGACAAAAAAACTCCTAAGGAATTGCTGCAAACTGTAATGTTTGTTTTTGCCTACACATATTGTTACACATCAGATCAGTTATTATTGGGTTAGGACCACCTTGTGGGGGCACATCTGTGTGTGTGTGCAGGGGCAACTCAACGCAGGGCAAGGGCGGTCTGGCAGTCAAGGAATGCCTGCCTTGTAGTCCACCCGCACCACACCCCCTGGAGCCTCTAATTGGCTGTGGCACCTTTTATTTTGGTAGTCTATGTGCTAAAACCATTGGAAACTCACTAGAAAATATGTGGGCTTTGTTGAAGACTTTGGATAAGTCTTGTGCATCCCAAAGCAAACCAATTTAATCCCCTGTTCCTCAGTGCTACTTGGCATTAACTGCTAGCCAAGTAGAGCAATAACTGAAAGAGTCCAGCTCCTTAAAACTCTAGAAAGAAGCCCAGTGCACTCGTGGGTGGGAGAGCAGTGTCTTCCCAGACAAATATAGTGAAAGCATTCTGTGATTGTTTTGATAAAATGTCACAATAAATAAAATAACTTTCTTTCTGAAACATGCAGTCCATTATTTTGTATGTTTTCATCATACCATTTTAATATCTTTAGTCACCTCTTCACTACAATCTCAAATAGATTTGGAAATCCTGTCCATCATATTGAGCATCTCTGGTACAAAACAGTCTCCAAATAGGTCACATGAGAATAAATCAGAAGAAAATTCTTGGGACTAATTGAGAATTTCTACCCATTTTAGCTTTCCTCTGTTTCTTGTCTCCTGTTCAATCTCCCACTCTTCCCATCCAAATGTCTCTATCTCTCTCATTGTAATTCAGGCATTATATAATACGTACTTCAAAGCGGATCTAAGAGAACCATCATCCCTCTTCATTTAATGATATCTTTAAAAACCTTGCCAGTCTCCTTTTATCTTAGTGTCTGGGAGAAAAAAGAAAGGGAGAAGGAGAAGAAAAAGCGGATCTACTTATCTTCATAGCCATTTTTATGCATCTTTAGGATTAAGATACTCTTGAAAATGGAGAAGTGTTATAAACTTATTTGACAAACTATTTTGACATTTTCTGCTTGCTGACTTTTTAAAGTGACTTGAGTTCTTACACATTTTTACATTCTTGCTTTTTATGTGTGGTAGTTAGTTAAAGGCTTACAGAACTTCTGGATTTAATTTCTCTGTACTTTCTAGCATCATCAGTCAACAAATTTACCAGGGCATGTTATAATCATGGTGATATAGTTCTTTTTCCTTTGTAAACAGTCAGCTTGAATGTTATCAATTATTGAGAGGTGTGAAGAGGAGGCACAGAGATATTAACATAAAAATCACCCAGTAGCCATTAGTGTCTAGTTTGTCATACCTGGGGACCAAGTACTTTATATTTATTAAGTCCTGATAGTTATGTGGAAAAGAAGTGGAAGGGGAACGGAAATTCCCTTCTAACTAATTTCATCCTGACTTTATATAAGGATCTGAAGGGAATTGAAGCTAGTGCTACTTGTTATACCTATTGTATCCAGGAATACTCAAAGCTGAACTGTGTTCTAGATGTTGGCTTAATTGTTAAAAATGCTGACATTTATGAAGTATGTAAATGCATATCTAATTAACTTGCTACAGCTATCTTGTTAAATACCAATTAAATATATTAACATTTATCACAATTTTAATGTACCAATAAGAATTTAACTGTACCTTTATTGTCATTGTAATTCCAAATTAATTACATGGCTAGATGATTTATCTTTTGCATAATTATTCAGCCTTAGTCTATGTTCTCTTAAACAATCCAACTGTTACAGTATGGATTCTCTACAACAAGTGATCTTTCTCTGTACAATTCTATATCAAGTCTTCTGCTACTAAGACACTAAAATCAAATGAAGAAGGGTGGGGCTTTTTCTACCTAAGTTCAAGTGTGCTGACATGGAAATAGCAATTTCTCAAAGATTGAACATAATTTTATAATGTTGATTTATTTTTTTTTTTCATATAAACAGTCTGAAAAAGTGTCGAAGGACTATATATAAAGGACAGCTTCAAATGACTGGTGGAGATTCTTTTATAGTAAAACATTAATTCAATTACTGTATCACCATACAATAATTCACATCTTAGTCTTTTCATACTCCTCAGAACTAAGACCACTGAAATTAGGAGTATCACTTATGCAGAGAGAGCAAAATAAAACCAGTTTCTGATAATGTTAGCACAACATTTTTTATAAAAGTCATGCCTGGATGCTTCATTCTCAAACACAATCTTTGTCCTGCTTTAGGACACTTAATAGGTATATAGCCACTATGGGAAAGAGCAGTACACATAAAGAAGCTACACATGTTGGGTTGTTAACAACAGCAAAGAACTTATAAACTTTATGTAGCATAGTTCTTGGGCTCTAGTAGAAATACTCCCAAGGCTTGTCTTAAGCAAATGCTTAATGCTTCACTGCATCAGATAAGAAAATGAACTCACCAGAGGAAATATTCTGGCAGAAGTGATATATAGTACAAACAGGACTTGGGAGAACAAAGTAATCTTTAAATTGTGCAAGTAATGTATGTCTTAAAAAAATTGGAACAAAGTACTGAAATTTGGAGGAGTGGAAAACACCTGTGCTAAAGTAGATGTCTTTAAAGCTTCATGTTTGAGAGTAAGGTGGCCACTCTAGGCTCCCTTTATAGACACTGGAGAAAGAAATAGGGAATGTTAGGGAATTATCCATCTAAAGGTTATCTCAAGGTTTTGTTTCTCTAGACTACCTGTGACTTAGATGAATCCTGCCCTATGATAGTTAAAAATAATTTCTTTTGGGTTTTTTTTTTGTCAGACAGTACTTGCTTTATTTATGAATCCTCCTAATTTTAGGATAAGCATGTTTATAGGCTTAGGATTCAACATGTATCTTTCAATATCTAAAGTGGAGGGAATTTAATATATGAAACACAGGGCAAAAATATTTCAATATTAGAATTATTTTCTAAAAAGAAATATTTTTTCTTGCATTAAACCATTAAACATTAAGTCTGAAAATGAAACAATGATTTCCAATAACCTCAAATTAATCCACCCACAACACCCACAATACTTACCAGTTCACTGTGTAATTTTTTCTTTTGTTTGTTTTTTGTTTGTTTGGTTGGTTGGTTGGTTTGGTTTGGTTTGTTGTTTTTTTTTTTTTTTTTTTTGTAATTGCTTGCTCAGGTTTACTGGCAGGGATTGAGTAGATGTATTTAGACTGCATGGATCATTTCAGCTATAAAGAAATTAAAGCCAGACATCCCTGGAGTAGGAAATTGCCAGCCCTTGAGCAGGACTGCAGTCCTCAGGGGTTTGCAGCTTTTGGAGTCAGCTTTAGAGCTGTGAAGAACCTGAGGAGGAGCTTTGCCTACTGGATTTGTTGTTTCCTAGTGGTGTCCTCTTCAAGCAGACCCATAGCACCAAAGCTATGGGAAGAAGCAGTTCTACAATAATCACACTACTTTATGAGGACCTGAAATTCAGATTTTCCTTGCAAACAAGATAAGTAATTCTACATTTGTGCCTTCAGTTCCCTGGAGTTTAGAATGTATTAATGGCTACAGGGTTCAGAATAAATAAACTGGATGGGAAAATCATTATGTGAGGTTCATTTTCTGAAGATCAGTTTGGTTTCTAAGCATTTCAGTGAGTTATCCTTAATTTTCAACTCAGAGCATCTCTGAAAATAGTAGAAATTTGGGACATCATTGCCTTTTCTCTTCATATTGTGATGTGAATGTGATTGCTGAGCTTATTGAATTTGACATTAGAATTTGATTCATCTTTTTGAAAGCATTCTTACATATTGAATTTTGGCCTTTGAGGAATAGCAAACAATAAAAATTTAATTAGGAAAAATTGAAAAGAAAAACCAAACAAACCCAAAACAACCCAAAACCACTGAAAGAGACATGTGAAAAACCCCCACAGCACCTTTTAAAAGAAAAGTGTGTGCATAAGATTATAAATGGATTTTACGTTATGTCTGCAGCAACCCATTTGCCAGAGCTGTGAACTGAGGAGTGTGAGTCTTTCAGAAGTTTGTGACAATGCCAGTTCTTTGGCTGCATGTGAAGTGTGTGTACTCTCCAGGATGCTAGTTCTTTGTGTGCTGTGTGGGTGCTGGCTCTGTGGAGGTGCTCTGCGTGCTGCTTGACTGTACCATTTCACTATGTATTCATGCATGTCAGTAAAACGGTTTTGCATTTTCTAGACGAACAACATTTGAATGGGTAAATGTTAGATATATTCAGGTAAAATGGGAATAACCTTGACTAAAGACACTGCTGCATCACATGACAAAGGGCCTACTGCCTCATTAGGTACTGATCATGGTCTAGGGCCACAACTCTAGTCCCAGTGAAATTTTGCATTACTTTTATATATGATTGGGTCATTTAACTGTGCACATATTACCTTATTACTTTCAATTTCTGTGTGATGTAAGGGTCGAGGTATGGAGGTAGCGGACTGTCTGCTTATCATGTTTGTTTGTGCTTGTTATTTACATGCATACCTATATATGAATCTTTTAAACATATTCTGAACTCATGTTGACAATGAAGCCACAGGAGTAAGAAAAATGTAAAATGATTTCATGACTTTGAGTAACAGAGAAAGCAGTTGAATGGATACAGGGCACATGTATAGCATTGTGAAACACAGTCTACTTGCTGTTACACTTGGAGGTTGACTGAGGTGAACTACCATGTACAACACCACAAGGCAAAATCCCTGAGAAGATGATTTTGGTTGTTTCATAGGGAAGAAGTTGCCAGGAGACTAAAAAAGGAAGCGGACACAATGAAAAGCAAAGTATCATAGTGTATTTCCAAAATATGAAAACACAAGCATACTTTGAGTATTTGTATGTATCTTCCAAGCTCTTAAACATACATGCACACACATACACGTGTCTGCTGGTCTAAATAGACATGTAAACTTATATACAGAGACTCATTAAAAAAACCTAGAAAAAGTTACAAAAGTATACCTATATGCCTGACAGAAGAATTCTGTCTGCATCTTTCACTTTTAAGCATTGTAGAGAACTGGGTATCAGCAGAACAGAATCTCCAAAACCCAAGTGAATTTTAGGGAATAGTAAGAGCAAATTTGCCTGCAATTAGGCTCTATTAATCCCAAAACTGTACATGCAGACTGTCTTACCAGTAGAAAAGGAAACATTTCATTTACCTCCTGCTCTATATTTGACATCTCTTTTCCCTCCTAGTGTTGCAATCTGTCCTCCTGTCTCCTTCTGCATGGAGTCATTCTCATTAAATGAAACACCTCCCTTTTTGATCCTGGGCTGAATCAAAAGCAGTTGACAACATAACTTCCACAACTTTGTTGTTATTCATCAAATGAAAGAACAAGAAGCATTTATAAAATAAACAAATTCTCCAAAATAGTACAAATTAAGGAAATAAAAATTTACACAGTGAGAAAGCATGAATAAAAAGTCAGCAGATTTGTGCAGACCTATGGCAAAAGTGATATGCAAATCCCCAGTGGGTGAATTTTATTTATATAATTTATTGTGATACTTTACAATTACTAAAGGTATATTGTTTATCTCTCTATGAAGTAAATAACCAAGAGTGAAGAGCAAATTCTGGATAAACCTGTTCCAGAAAAGCAAGAAGATAATTTACTAAGAAGTAAAGACTACTGAGAGTCTCAGACTGAATGACTGCAGTACATCGTGTGCCTTTGGCATCCAGAAAGCCAGCAGAGTTCTTCTGAGAAACAGAGCAGAAAATACCTTGAGTAATGTCAAATGTATACCATGAAACCTCAGATTGTTGGTGAGCAATCCTCTCTCTATGAAGGAGTGTCTTGTCCCCAGAGTCATCTCAGTGTCTATGAAGCTGAGCTTTTCCTGTTTCTTCTTTGCTTTGACCATAGCCATATACATACAATATTTTTTGTCTGTGACACTTCCATTAAACTGTCCTTGCTATATCCTTGTGCTAATATCCAATCTAATTCGACAGTACTGCAGCATCCTCAATGGATTAGTCACAGGCTTATCTTTTAGGAAACAATATTTTAATACAATAGTGGGTTGCACATAAACAAGAAATTTCTCCATATTCTGGGAGGATTAAGAATTCCACATAAATAAGCAAAAAGAAGCTGACAGCAAATCAAGGACCAGGGTGATTTAGATACCAGTACACCAAGTGCCTGGGCGTGTTTCTTATCTGTGCAGATCAATGCAGTAATTTTTTTGGCCAAACTGAATTCAATCTCCTGTTTTCAGTTTTAGTCTTGGTTTAACGTTTTTTAAATGTGTTTTATTTGTTTGTTTTTGTTCTTTTTTTCAAAGGAGATTTCCAAAATAAGACTAAGATACAATAGACTGTTGATGAGAAGATAGTGAGGTAATGAGACTCATTAGTGGGGTACTGATCACTGACTGTATTGAAGAGTGTGCATACAATCCTAAATAATTCAAACCATAACTATATCCTCAGATTTTTTAGGAAGAGTCTTTTTAATAGATGTTAATATATTTTGTAGTGGGATTTGTACAGGCTTTCCTAGGAACTTTATATCCACACCTGCAATTTAGACAGATGAGGACAATCAACACAAACAACAACAGAAGCAGAAGGTAATCAGTGTAATAGCACTGAATACCTGAAAAAAAGGTCTTTTGGCTTCAAGCTATTGAGCAGATTGCATTCCGTACCTGAGGTACAATTGATGTTTTCATGCTAAAACAATGTAAGTACATTATTTCCTCAGGAACATATGATTTTTAATGGCCGTAGTCATGTGACTGGAGGAAAGGGATTTTTACTGCCAGAAGGGCACATATAATTCCTAATAAAGAGAAAGAAAATGTTTTAAAAACCAAACAGAAAACTCAATCTGTGAACAGAAGGATGAAATTTGTAGTGATAGGATGGGGAGAGAAGATGAGAGTGAAATTGGAGTTAGAATAGACCCTGGATGTTTCAAAGCAGTAGAAGGCATAATTGAAGAGATTTTAAAAGCAATGATTTGCTTTCATGTGAAGTTCTGAGCTGCTTACAAACAATATAACCTTTAGTGACTCTAGCATTAAAAGTCTTGAAATGTTTCAAATTTTTAAATCTATCCATTTCAAACAAGAGGCATTGCTTCTTCCTTCAGACCTTGGCTTCCTCAGACCATACTAGTTGCATGCATCCCTGGGGGTTTGGGGTTGTTTTTGTTTGTTTGTTTGTTTTTTGGGCTTTTTTTTTTTTTGGTGTGTGTTTGTGTTTCTAAAGAATTGAAGAAGTTAGAGTGATGAAGCTAGAAATCCAATTTACTAAAATGAAAGTAGTGAGAGCTTTCAGAGCACTGAATAGAATGAGATTTACAACTAAATCATGACAATGGGTGATATTATAAATGGATTAATGTGGGGGAAAATTAGTTCAGCTATTGGAATATTGTTTGATCAGTATTAGTTTGATCAGTAGTTTATTGTTTGACCAGTAGTAGTCAGTTCATACCCTTGGAGGATATAAAAATTATTTGAGCCATCTTAGGCAAGTTTTATAAAACTGAATTCACCAAAAAGAGTTAGAATATAGGTCATTATGAAAAAGTATAGGCCAACGCCCATTTAGAACTAAATTAGGAAAGGGAGGTTCAAGTACATCAGTAGGAATACTAGGGAAAATGTAGGTGCTGCTGAATGAGGTGGGTACTCCTGTGGTGAATGCTACCAAGAAGGCGGGGTCACTGAATCCCTTCCTTGCTTTAGTCTTTATTGTTAAGGCTAGCCCTCAGGAATCCTAGACCCAGGAGGCAAGAGAGAAAGTATGGAGAAAGGAAGACTTTCCCTTGGTCAGGGAGGATTGGGTTAAAGATGATTTATGCAAACTTGACACCCACAAATTTATGGGCCCCAATAGGATGCACCCACAAGTGCTGAAGGAGTTGGCAGATTTATTGCTAAGCTGTTCTCCATTATGGTTGAAAAGCTCTTGAAAACAGGAGAAGCACTGGAGGAAAGCCAACATCAGTCCTAAAAAAGGGCAAGAGGGAAGACCCAGGAAACCATAGGCCAGTCAGCCTCACCTTCATCCCTTGAAGGTGAAGGAAGAGCTCATCCTGCATGCCATCTCTAAGCATGTGGAGGAAAATAGAGTTATGTGGTGTAGTCAACATGGATTCATCAAGGTGAAATAATGCTTGACCAATCAGATAATCTTCTATGAGGGAATGACTCTCTGGGTAGATTAGGCAGAGTGGTGGATGTTTTCTACCTGGCCTTCAGAAAAGCTTTTGGCACCGTCTTCCATGATATAAGAAAACTCAGGAAGTTTGGACTGGATAAGTGGATGGTGAGGTGGAATGAGAACTGGCTGAATGACAGATTTAAGAGGGTTGTGGTTCAGGGCACAGAATTTAGTTGGAGACCTGTTGGAGACTGGTAGACTACCAGGGGCTGGTAGTGGGCCCAGTCTTTTTCAATTTATTTATCAAGGGCCTTCATGAAGAGACAGAGTGTACCCTCAGCAAGTTTGCTGATTTTACAAAACCAGGAAGAGTGAGATACGTGAGAATTCTGTGATGAGTCCATTCAGCAAGTCCTGGAGCCTAATGAAGTTCAACAAAGGCAAACACATGGTCCTGCATCTGGAAAAGAATAACCCCATGCACCAGAACAGGTTGGGAAAGCAACTCTGCGGTCCTGGGAATCCTGGTGGACAACAAGCTGTCCATGAGCCAGCACTGTGCCTTTTTTTGTCCAAGAGGGCCAAATATATCCTGGGCTGCATTAGGAAGAACATTGGCAGCAGGTCAAGGGAGGTGATCCTGCCCCTTTACTCAGTCTTACTGGAGTGCTGTGTCCAGTTCTGGGGTCCTCAGTACAAGTGAGACCTGAAGCTCCTGGAGTGTGTCCAGGGATGGGCAACAAAGATGATTAGGGGACAGGAACACCTCTCTCATGAAGAAAGGCTGAGGGATAGGCCTGGTTAGCCTCAAGAAGAGTCAGATGAGGGGGGATCTTATCAATGTATATCAGTGTCTGAAGCGAGGGTGTCAAGAGGATGAGGCCGTGGCCATTTTGGTAGTGCCAAGCAGGGATAGCACAAGGGACAACAGACACAGAAATACAGGAAGTTCTATCTGTATATGAGGAAAAGCTTGTTTACTTTGAATGTGACTTGTCACTAGAACAGGCTGTCTGGAGAGGTTGTGGGGTCCCCCTCTCTGAAGATATTCAAAAGCCACGTGGAAACAGTCCTGTGCTGCCTGCTCTGCTCTACTCTAGGTGAGCCTGCTTTAGCAGGGATGTTGGACGAGATCTCCAGAGGTCCCTTACAACCCCCAACCATTCTTTGATTCTGTATTTATAAATAACACCATCTGTTCATTCTTTGCTTCCTTCTTGCATAGAAACAGCTGTTTGAAGGGCAGTGCAATGAAAAAGAATTCAACTGACTTTAAAAACTACAAAAAACTTGTTTCTTTTTTTCTTCAGGAGAGAGATAAGCTCCTCTCTAAGTTGCAATGAGGTCTCTGAAAAAACTGTCAGCTTAGCTGACAAGAGGGTGAGCTTTAACATGACAGTAGTAGTAACTTAAGTGTATACTGTCACAAAACACTTTGCATTATGAGAACATCACTTTTCTTAAGCAATTTCATCTCTTAGAACTTTTTGAACTTGTTCTTTATTCTGCTTCATTAACAAAATATGAAGTCTTGACAAGAGCTGACAGTTTACAATATAGGCACTCAAAATATTAATGAATTTTGCTTTCTTAATGTAGGAGACATTTTCTAAGCACATGCAAAGCAAAACAAGTGTGATAAAAAAGATGTCTCTGACCCTACATTTAGACTGAAGTTCAGCTATCTTCTGTAAACGATTTCTGGATACTCAGTCCTATTGTTTCACAAAGTGCAGGGTAATTCTAAAATGAGCTTAATCACTCTCCCCTGATAAAGCTGCTGCTCCTTATAGGGATTAATTATACATACATTTTCCTGGATAACAGGAGATTCCAACAGAGAAAGTTGGAATGATTCAATTATCCAGTGGGTTGGTCTTGTAGCAAGGAGAGGTAACTGTATCCACCACAAAATGCAGATGGATTTTATAAAAAGAAATAGCACTGATCATTGTTTGTTTGCTGGTCCTGAGGTAAGAGGAAGTGGAAATTCTGTAGGTGACAGTGTGTTCTTCTTGATTTAAGTTCCTAATGCTGGGAAAAATTAATAGCAGAAAATCTAAGCCCAAAATGGTATTAAGCTTAAAGCAAAATCTTCAGAGTGATGTGAGGATTAAATAGGAAATACAAAAGATTAAAAAGTACTTCGTCAGTAGCATTCAAAATAACATATTTCAGAAAAGACTCCCAAGGAAATCCTGCCCAAAACACTGAAACACTCCTGGAGAGACTAACTCAATTATCAACAGTAATAGCATCAGGTGACAGACTTTGGTAAGCTAAGTGTTGCACAGTGAGAAAATTCTATTAGCAAACACCAATTTACACCTCTGAATTGATGTGAATGTTTGTTAATATTTCCTGTTTACTTCATAGGCATGAACTGATTAATGAAATCCTAAAGAGAACCAAATACACAGTAGGTAGTGAGCAGGTGTTATCACTCCCTTTTTGCAGTTGATGGGGAAACCAAGAAGAGATTTACTATTGACTTACCTGAGACCTGGCTTCTAAGTAGGTGGAAAGTTCCTACAGGAGACTGCATGCTGTGACAGCTGACATCTGGAACTCCACATTAGATGTATTAGGTGGTAACATGGTTGTCCTCCTCTTTGACGGTGGTCATCCTGTAGCTCTGCCTTCATAATTTGTGCATGTATGAGGCCTCCTCTAAGCAGTCAAAAAGATCTTGACTTTGTTGAACATTTTAGAAAGAGGCGATTCTCTATATCTTGGATTTTTCTAATTATAATTCAGTTTGGTAGCAGCTGTCCACAAACACTGTGAGTTGTCTTGGGTCTGTTCTACCAAAAGAAGTTGTCCTACATTCTCTTTATTAGCTTCTCAAAGACACGGGGTTTCTTTCAGTAGCAGGGTATGTTTAAAGAGTCATTGCTACATGCAAGTCAGGATGATTTTTCTCAGATAAAAGGGAGAATGATTCCCCTCATAGAGCAGATAGATGACACTGCATTTGAAAATCTACTTAAAATACATAAGGAACAGTACATTGTGATACAGAGAATTAAACTGAGAATCATCTACAATTTTCCATGTGCATCACCTCACAGCTAAGGTTTCCCAATTGCTTTTTTCTTCTTCCTCTAAAACATTGGGAAATGTTTCTGTGGAGCAGACTACAAATCTGACAGACTCTCTTGCTGAAATTCCCTTAAGCCTTTTGCTACCTCTTATGCCTAGATCCACACTTAGAGGGTCATGGACATTAGACTGACCAATTACTCTGCATGAGTTGCCCATAATAAAGAGGAGTGAATTGGATGTGTCTTCGCTCTTGTTTCAAACATTACAAGTTGTCCTTTCTCAAGTGCTTTATATAAAGTAAAAATTAATAAGTTGACATTAATACAGATTTCTTCATAGCAAACAGCTCTGTTCAGTATCATAGGATTTGTTCTCATGTGCAATAAAATCAGCCAAAGATAGCTGATCAAATCAAAAGTGTTGCGTATAAAGGAATGAACAATCCTTTTCAAAGAAAGCTGCCCTGGTATTAGATGTTATCCAGCATAAATCATGTATCCACAGTAGGGTTTTCCCCTTACTTATGGTTGCTTCTGTAACACTGTTCCCTCTCTCTTTGCTGAGTGTCTGTTTGGTATCATCATCTCAGATCCCATACATTTTGAACAGACACTGTTGTCACTCCAACCAGAGCTTTGGTAGCCATTATCACAACCATCATAAATGAGGTCCTATTAGTAGCCATGAAAGAATCCTCAAGGTCTGTTAAACATAATTATTTATATCTTCAATAATTAAAGGAATTCTATGTTCTCAAACATAATTTATTAAGTTGTAAAAATTTGTAGTGTATTGATGAAATCTTTAACAGTGAATTTAGTTGCTAAGGTTGAAGCTCAAAATTTAGAAACTAGATTAAAGGCTCTTCTGATCCACTGGATGTGCTTTCTGTCTTTGGACATGACACTGTAGTACTTTGCATTCATCAGAAACTGGAAGAGGCTTGTGAGGCTATTTGTTGATAACCTTTCAAATGTCCTTTTCTAGGAAGTATGGGACTTACCATCTTGGTATCCAAAATTTTTGAAAAAATTTAAGGGGAATGCTATTGAAAGTGTAATTTCTTTATGCGCTTCTGCCAGTTAAAAAGTAAGATGTATTTTCAAGTGCAGGTGGCAGGTGGGTAAAAAGACAGAATCACTGTCTTGAATAACACTGATGTCTCTCAAATGAGGAATGATTCAGTTGGCCTATGCTTGGAATCAAAAGAATTTTGAAATGGATTTAGTGAAGGCTCTTCCTCCTAACAACACACCAACCAAAACACATTTTTATGTAGGGAAAAAGAATCCACAAATTATTAGACCAGTATTATACCAAGTACAAGACTATCTAGAAACCTTACTATATCCAATTTGCTGAATGGTATAGCCATTTGAATATGTATGAGAGCAGCAGCAGATCTGCCACCCTAAACACTTACTCCTTCAAAAGCCTAGGATATATATTTTAAGGTAGAAAGCTTGATTGCAGAGTCTATATCAGTTTAAATTCAATTTTTTTGGACATGACAAATAGATACAGGATGTTATAATCCAGATCAGGTTTAGCTCTGTATAATTGTATCTTGTGATTCCTGGAAATTCAGTTTGAAATTTCTATTATCATCTACTGTAGAATACACACTGAAATTCCTGTTCTTAACTCCATGTTTCTAGGTGTAGATATAGCCTGGATTGCTACTCCTATGGATGGCTGTACAGTAAAATTTCCAGATCAGGTATGTTGTGACAAGCCAGTTCCCCATGCAGGCAGAGCACCTAACTATGTCTGTATCCAGCTCTGTAAATATGCTTCTTACTTCTAATAGAACCTGTTGCTTTAGGGTTCTGTAGGAGGATTAGTGAAATTTGGGCCTCATTGTGATGACAACTCATCCAGTGTCATATTTTAATACAGCAATACACCTTGTTCTGTCTTTGTTGAGGAGTGCAAAGAAAATTGGCAGCTGAAGCAGAGATCTGGGAAACCTATAACACTGAAATAATAGATGGCCACTTACTGCACACACAATGCTGCAATTGTCTCCCTGGGACTTGTTTGATGACAGTCCTGAGTTCAGAAATGGCTGCGATCAGCCATGAGAGTGAATTACAACTGTGTACAGACTCTGTGGGTGACTACTACAAGTTGTTATCCTAAGAAGACTATTTTTCTCCCATGTATTGCATCGGAAGAACACTTCTGTACTTTAAGACATTTTGTAACAGCATCATGCACTTCTAACTCATAGCAGCAGACTTTGCTGAATTAAATGGTCACCATCTTTGCTGTCTGCTGCAAACCTCAACTACAGCTTACCAACTCCTTTAGAGAGACAAATATATGTGATTTATAAACGCTTCTAAGTGACTCAGATATGGATGATTTCCGACAACTCCACTATCTGGTATCCTAAAGTGTTTGCTGAACTGCTCAGTAGACCCTGCTGCAGTGCTAATAAACGTCATCAAAAAGGCTGGAACAGTAACAAAGGACTGTAACCATCTCCCCCATTCCAGTATGATCTGTCTGCAGGTATGAGCCACTCCCCAAGGCAGACAAAGAGGAAAGGTAACAGTTTAAATCTTGTTTTGGGCACAGAAGTTAGATCTTTTAAAATTACTGCCTTGTTTCATTACCTGCAAAACCACTTAAGAATGTACTGAAGCCAGAAGGACAGATACTTTAAAATGCCTCAGCGTTCTGAAACAACTTAGGCAAGCTATCACTCTCAAAGGAAAGAGCACTCTCACACCATTTCTTTTATTGATAGCACCATTGTATCCTACTATAATTCCACCTCAGCCACTTTTTTTCCACCTGCATGTCATTCTTTTCATTATGTCTAGAATTTGCATGGATGATAGACTACAGAACTGGCTGGGATCTGAAAAACTTCCTGTCACTAAAGGAAATTCCCTCAGTGACAATGATGTGTAATAATAATGGAAGGCACAGCAATCTTTCTTCACAAAATCTTCTGAAGTAGATCAAGTAGATCTTCCCCACCCTCCCCCTCTTTTTTTTTTGGTCACCCCAAGAATGACAAAATGCTTTAAGCAAAAATGAAAACTCATGTATTTGCTAAAATTTTGCTAGAAAAAGTAGTTTGCAAATACAGCAAACAAGGAACAGCAAAACCAAACCAACCAGCCCAAACCCAAATCAATGAAAACCACCACCACCACTCAACAAAAAGTCATCCACAAACACACACACACACACACACACACAACCACAAACAAACAAACAAGCAAACAAAACAACACCCAAAACCTAGAAGAGCTTATCTGTGTCTGTGTGAGAAAGAAAATCTCTCTTGATCTGGCAGACTATTCTTCACAGAGTATGTGGTTGTTAAGTGTTCAGAGAGCCCTGGGAAGTGTACCTATAAATATCTAAACAGACAGATAGAAGGATGTTGACCCGTCATTGAAATGGTCTTATGGCAGGACTCACTATGAAAATGACAGCCCTGTCATCTCAAACATGCGGCTTGCTGTTCAATAATAATAATAACAGTAATAAAAATTGTAATTCATAATAATAGAATATTCTTTACAATTGCTAATGAAGGAGATTGCTAATCTCCCACTGGTAGCAGTAGAGTTCTTTGTCTCTGCTGCCAGAAACATATTATAACTTATAATTATTTAAGAAGCATGCTGGGTGGGCTGGCAAAAGACATTATAAGTAATGCAATAATAAGAAATAAAGGCTTTGTCAGTGGAAAGGTGACAGAAATACTGTAAGATACTGCCAGAAATAATTGTTAGATGATGATTACATCTAGATAAGCACAGCAGGTTTTCTAACTAGTGTAGAGCAGTATTGCCTGATTTCATCAGTATTGACTACCAAATATGTATGTGTTCTCTTCCCGCATCCTCAAATCTTCTTTTCCCCAGAGGCAATTGCCTGATGGAGGAAATGGAGACTAGTGTTTACAACAGAGGACTTGGAATAAGCTATTTTGAGCTGCACCACTAAATCATTTCCTGACCTTGGCAAAGTCAATCACAGGAGCTATGCATCATTTTCCAGCAGTAATATGGGAACAATCATAATTACCTCCTAAAAGTGTGGCAATGCTTCAGGAGTAAAGATTTGTAAAGAATGGATTATTCACAAAAGGAAAACGTTTTGGTGATTGTGTACTTTTATGACTGAACCTCTAAAAACAGGTCTAGGTGGAAATTCAGAAGTAACACTTGTCCTAACTGTTTTATGAAAGTATCTGTGTTTTGTTATTGCCCAGTGCCTGTAGGTCAAAGACAACTTACACCCACAAAATTAATGTGCCTTTTTGATGTCTTGGAAATGTATTTCATCATCCTGCTCTGACTGTGGGACTGGGAGCTCTGGTCATATTTCCACCCACGGTGACTGGTTCTGAGCTTGTAGAGGGAGCAAAGGGAATTTGGGAAGAGATGTGAAGTGTGCTGGTAACTTAGTCCAGCCCTTCATGAGCAAACAGATCCATCACTATGTTTTATCCAACTTCAGTTCCAAATGCCATCTGTGCTTGTAGTACTAGGCTAATTAAACAGACCAGAAGACAGGTTTCTTCTTAGCTGGAATAATATTTCAAAAATGGATAGAGATTGGTTTTGATCACCACAGGTTTTGGTGCATTCTAGTCTGCATACTGGAAGACTGGTGTGATCTGTGATTAAGACAATGATTATAAGTGGTACAATACTGGCTGTCTCACTTCCGTCTTCTCAAATATTTTGAGTTCTGTGTCTTTGTCTTTTTAAAATCATGGTGTTTCATATGTCTTTAAATAAATTCCAAACACATTGCAGATAATTTATTCATTCCTGTCTGATTGGAAGCATGAGACAGATTAGCATCACAGTCCTTCTGCCTGTGAGTGATTTCACCTGTTTTCATCAAACTTTGAGGAAGAGATGGGTCCAGCTGCTGAAGAGCAGTGCTAGTTCCTAATATTTATGCCATGTAGCACAATAAGGGCAGATGCTGGAGGCAACCTGCTTAATTTTGATTGAAATTTGGAGGTGCCAAAGAAGTTTGCAGCTGCCCATGGGTTTAGAATAAAATAATATAAATTTGTGCAACTCTATAAACATTATCATAATAATAATAATTATTATTATTGTTGTTTTGTTGCTGTTGCTATTATTCCATATTTAGAGGAGATTCTTTTCTCCCTGTTTAGCAATGGAAATTTGTAAATGCTTTGTGACTAGATCTGTATCTACATAGCACAAAACCTGCTTTTGTATGGGTCAAACCCCATTTGTTTGTTAGCAAATAGAAGCACTCCTATTTCCCAAATACAAGAAGATTCTTTAAGTAAGTGATATTGATAATATTATTGAAGTACATGTTTATTTTAACAAGAAGGTCAAAACGTACATGTACTGGAACAATGCAGCTATTAAACATTAATTTCACTTGGGATTAATCAATGATGAGGAAATAAGTAAGACTCTTCTTTTTAGCCAGGGAGAAACTGTTACCTTGATCTATAGCTCAGTCAATAGACTGAAATTCTGAATAATTAGAATGCATGGAGAGTTAACCTTTTGATCTCCGCTTGAATGTAATAACTGTAATAAAACCCCCAGACCTAACATTATTATCGATAATACCCCTTGTATATGGTGATTAGGTTCGATTACATAAGTTTTATAAAGAACAAAAAGACAATGTTCTGTATTCAGATTACAAATGATCCATTCAGAAAAAATTAAATTATATAGAACCTTATAATGTGCTTTGTAGAGAGGTATTAAAAATGTGGGTAAATCACTCTGTAATTGTTTATGGCAGATTTCTTAAAGCACAGAGTAATCACACTCTTATTTTTAAATTTCACAGTGCCTCCAAACTAACTAGTGCTATCAACAAACCTTTTGCCTGCTGTGTTTATAACTGCTCTGGTCAGCTATTCAGTGAAGCCCAAACCTATCTGTGCATGTAAATATCTCAATGCTTACTGTAGACTAAAATATTTTAGAATCAAAAGAGTGTTTTTTTCCTTTATCTCTGCAAAGAGGAAGCAATGTTCTTTAGCAGTTACTGGAATGATGCATGTGCAAGGGACTTGTATAAGGTATCTCTTCATTTAGTGATTTACTGTAATACATATTTAAATATTACCATACAAATTACAGATGAGGAGGTAATTTTGTTATTTTTAGCCTCCTTCTTGCTGCTGTGAAATACCCTATAAAGTATACTGCATTTATTTAGGCTAAGGGTAAAGCTTTTTGAAATGTGCACGGGTCTTACTGACTTAAATAATTTTATAGAAAGACAGGTGTGACCAAACTAATTTTGAATCAGATTTCTAAAGATTTGCTGCATCCATTCACGGTAAAAGCAGACCAGCTTGTTGATGGCTAGAAAAAGGAACTAGAATCAAAGCAAAGCTTTCCTGTAGCAGACATAGGATATAATTCTCCCAGAATTTAATCATTGATCTGCCCTGCCCTTGTAAATAAATATTGGCTGAGCTAGGGAAGCAGTTCTTTAAGTGAAATCTAGGAAATTCCTCCTCATATTTATTTCTATTCTGACTTTTTTCCCCATGCATAGGCACAATATTTTATTTATGTATCAAAAATTGCTGCACTTAGAAAATTCTGATAGAGAACACTGAAGAAGAATATAATGGTAAAGGGTGAAATTGCTTTTGTTCATATATGAAAAAAATCTACTGCTTAATGGAAAGGGATTGTAATATATTTGGGGAAAGGATTGGGAATTTCAAGGAAAAGTCCAATTTTACATTTCAAGTTGCTACTGTAGCAAAAAGATAAGGATTGTAAATAAATTTGTAATAATAATAAGAATTTAGTAGATATTGGAGTTTAACAAATCTGAAAACACCCATTAAAACTACTTATTAATTCTGGAAATGCTCCACTGAAAAAAAGTTTGAGAATATATACAAAATGAGGAACACAGGTTTAGAGCCACCCAGCTCAAGTTGCAAGTAGGGGGAATAAATCTCCCTTGCAGGTGAAAACTTTAATTCTAGTTACATTTATATAAAAAGAGGCATCATTGCTACTGATTTAAAAAAACCTCTTTCATTCATAATAACCATGCTAAGCATCCTTGGACAAGTGTCCAAACTTTTTTTAAATGGGAACAGTTCTAGGTCCTATGAAATCTGAGGTAAAGAATGTTGGACTTCTGAGCCCCAAATGGTTTAAGTTCGCTTTTAGTAAAGAGTGTATTAGCTCCTTAGAATGGGACATGTTGGAACCATAAATATTCATAACTCTAAGCACTTCTGGTAGATCAAAGTCAGAAGCAAGATGAATAACAAATTGCTGCTAGGATTTATACTATAAACTTTTTCATGTAACTACCTCAGTTCTTCCTAAACCTTCTTTAGACCTCTTAATTTCTTTACTGCCTATATTGACTCACCTTTATTCATGAAATATTTAACCAAACAGGAAAACATTCAAAACTGAATGGTAGAAACAAATATTCTTGGACAAGTTTGGAGGAGAGGACGTGGTTTGGTTTTGTGAAAGCTTCCCCTCATGACGTTAAAAGCTTTGGTTTGTTCTCCAGGCTGGTCAACATGAAGGTTATTTGGAGGAATTGAGGGATGCAGTGTGTTGACTTAGCTGTTTAAATTTTACATGTGTCTCTAACCAGGAGTCAACCAGGGAAGGACAAGATTTTCACTGAACAGTCAAGACAGTGCAGGGCTGAGTGAGAAGCAGCTGTTCTTACTGTGATTGTTGACAAGAACTGCTGAATTGCATTACCTCATGAGACTGTGCATGCTGGCCACTCTAGGATAAATATCAGTTTGTTTTATTGAATCAAATTTTTCAGTTTCTGTAATTATTATATTTTTAAATGCCTCTGTTAGAAGAGAAAATAAAAGCATTAAGCTGGAGAAAGATGAATGCTTCAAATCACTCTACTCACAAACTAGAGAAATTAATAATTAGAAAATGGTCTTTGTTTTAGTAAGCCAGATAACCAAGGAGAAAAGCCTGAACTAGGCCTCTAGTCTTTGTACTTCATAGTTCATGGTACTCTGAGTAGGACAGCTTCATTTACTTACCAAGTTTCTAAATCTTTACAGTCTGGAACTGTGGGCAGGCATCATAAGCAGACACAGCAGCTTTGTTTCTTCTGCAGTAGCCTTACTGTTGGATTAATTGTGCACACAGTTATTTCCCTCTTTGTGTGATTCCAAACTCACGTCATCCAGACACACTTGTGCTTGACAGAAGCAGTAGTCTCTCAGTCCTTTTTGCTCTTGCTTCAGATTGCATGATTTTTGAGGGAGCTTGTTGCACTGTCTTTGAAGAAGGGTAAAGTGTAGGTTATGGCTGCAGAACTCTGTAAAAACTGATGTGTTGCTAGGCTTGTCCAGAGGAACAGACTGAGATATCTTTGGGATATTTTAACATTGCAATGAGTCCTGGTTGAGGATGTTGAGATTAGTTTTGGGTTTAAACAGCAATATAATTTGTCTCTCTGCCTTGAGGGACTTGCCAAAGGTCAGATGGAGTTCAAATGGCAAAACAGGGAACAAAAGCCAGGTTTCAGCAGAGCACATTCTCTCCCAGAGATATTTTGTTCCAGAACATTTTTGTACTCTGGCAATCTATACCCTCATGTGCTGTATTTCATAAACTGCAAGGAAGCAAACTACAGACTCAGTGTTCCTTGCATGCTGAGATTCTCTTGAAATCAAAATCCTTAAACATTGGCTTTATAATGTATAATTATAACATTAGAAAAAATTGTTTACTCTATATTTTCAGTCTTTTAAAGGGTAAAACTATGCAACACAATTACCTGCTATTTTGTCATTGTGAAACAAAGCTGAGGTCTTTCTTACTCTGCTTCTTATATCCTGATGGGAAGCATGCTGGCAAAGGACCAGTCAAACCATTTCACAATGTCATTTTCATAGCTCTGAACAAATTTTCCCAACAAATGCAGATACATCCTCATCGAAGTTATTATATTAGCCTCCCCAAAAGGATCAATAAAAAGAAACACAAGTCCATAATCAGAATTTATGAAATTTATAATCCTTTTAACTGCATTAACAATCTTTTAGAAACCACATCTGTTCAAGACTACAGTGAGAACAGGGCAAGCTTGGCCATATATGTGTGTATCATGTCTTCAGTGTGCTTTCTGGGGGACTTCCCAGTACACTGAAAAGAAAGTATTATTAGTTTTAGGGAACTGGGTAAGCTGTGGAGATAAAAATGGCAAAAATTTCCTATTCTTTAAGTATTTATCTAACTTACACTTTCTGTCTTCCAGACAGTCATCCTTGCAACAACCCTTGGAATTAAAACTATAACTATTGTAAGGAGATACAGACAGATGGTACTGAAAGTAGACAGGATTAACATACCTAGCTGTCTAAATCCAAATTTTAGGTCCTTCAAATCTTTGCTTGTCTAACTTGAGGGTGTCATCTAATTGAAGATATTTGTCCTTCTGAAAATGCCATTTTTATGATAACAAAAGTCACTTTTCTGGGAAGTCCCTCAGTCTTGGAGCATTGATGAGTGTAAACCTTACGGATAAGCCATATCAATCTGATGGAGACATACCTTTAGGGTATTTTTCAGCAACCTGGTTTCTCTTGCTGATTTTCCCAGTACTACTTCTCAGCAGAAGAGTGTTGAGTGGGTAATCAACTGACCTGACTTTCCCTACTATAAGGATCTTATGTTGGATCATTCTTTATGAGCGGAATTATCCAACTCCCCTTTCCATGCATTATTTTCTACTTCACATTTAGGAGCTAGTTGACTGAAGGACTTTGATATTTTGATTATATGTAATAAGATATCTAAAATAATAAACCAAAAGAAAAATGAGGTGGAAAAATTTTCCTTTGACATAGTGGATCAAAAGTGTTGGATAAAAGTGTGATAATAAATCACAACTAAGAAACAAAAATGCACAAGGGTCAGAGGCTGAAAATTTCAGAGACTGGACTTAGAGACAGTGCTGATCTTTCACAGTCTACATCACAAGACACTTTCAACACATTAACTGCTTCACTAGTTTCTCACCTTCATTGTAAATTTATTTGTATGGACTACTTCCTTTTATTTCAACACATATCATTTCAGTTGAGAAACCTATTTGAATAATGTTTAAATTGCCTTAGATAAAAATTAAATTTCTTAAGAATGTAAGGAAAAAACCCCAACAGATTGCAGTAATTTTAAAAATCATATGATATACTGATCTTGCACTCTGACACAAGGATTATTTAAAAAAATTAACATACTTTTGAATACAGTAAATATCTCCTGCCATTACAGAGACATAAGGGTATAAAGAGACAACCAGGACAGGGAGTTGGTTAGTTACATGCTACATGTACACCCCAGGTACATGAGCAACAAACCCTTCTCTAGACTTTATGAATCCACCTCAGTGAGCTGCTAACCTACAAGGAAAAAAAACTCCAAACCTTACTTCTGTCAGTGAATCCCAGAAACTGGAGTAATCTTCACAAAGCAAGCAGGGTGGACAAAGTGATTTGAAAAGTTTCTGAAATTGTGTATTCTTTATTTTGTTCCTGTCATTGTGTACCTGTTAGGTACCAGCTCCTTTCTAAGAAGTTACATCAAGTCAGATGACAGCTGGACACAAATGCTTTCCTGACATATTGTTCTCATAAAAGAAACAGACAACTCCAAAACCAACAGTAAAAAACATTTTCACCATCTAAACATGTACACCTTCAAGTAAATGGAGTGTATATGATTGCTCACAATAATGCCATCTGCTAATACTTTTTCAATGTATTCACACAGGAAAAAAGATACTTTTCTTGAGGTTTATTGTTACAGCTAGGTTATCACTATTCCTTAGGCATGTGTTCTAGATAGTATTCTTTTCTTAAATGTCTAAAATATATTAGCAAGTATTAATAATAAATGCTTCTAGGCTCAATCTCAATGCAGCTGATGTCAGTAACATAATAACACACAATATGTTTTTGTTTCTCTATGCATTCTTGAAAATTTTAGGTCCACTTACATTAAAGTTCTATACAATGAATTTTTATGTGTAATTAGAACCAGAGTCATTCCCTGTTAATTGAACACAAGATTTCACTTTAATTGATATATTCATGTATTTTCTTCTTTTCCAAATGTCATTAGGTGTTAACTGCACTTTCAGAGAATATTTAAGAGTTGTTTTATTATTGCACAACCAGTGACCTGTTCTGCTTTAGTTTTTCTGTTGCTGTAGCTGCACTGATAACATTTGACTCGAATTGTCAATGTTTGAAGTGAAAAACAAATGACAAGTCCTTTGTTTCTGCTCAGATGACTTCATGCTTACCCCCTAAAGCTTATAAAAGGGGTCTTGCCATGAAAGTAAACATTATTAGCACCAAACTGTCTTTGTTCTTATCTAGCAGTACCTATCCACTCAACTGATGCATTTTCAAAGTATTAGCAATACAGTGTCCACAACTTTTCTGTGAGATCTATTTCAACTGTCCTTCAACTTGCTATAACAAAAAGAAAAAAAAGTATATCTATACGAGTTTGGGTTTTTTTTAACTTCAGCATTGAACAAATAACAGAAACAATAATTGACATTATTCATTAATAATAGAGCAGTTGTAGGAATGAAGTTGTATAACTGAAACTTGAGAAGAGCAGTTAATTTATAAGAGAATGTTATGCTTGTTGAATTGGATTAAAAATTAGTTTTAATGTATTAGAAACACAAGAAAAGTTCACAATATTTGGGAAATTGGTAGCATCTGTCTATCTTGAATTCAGAGATAATGAAGACATAGTCTCTTCCTATCTGTTGACAGTGATTATGAATGCTCTGCTAAAAGGAGTGCAAAAACAGTCATAAAATAAGAGATTAAGTCTTTGGAGATAATTTCACCTCACTAAAAAAAAAATCCCAGGGATTTATCACTGATATAAATTTTAATAAAAAGCTTGAAAAATTGGAGACATTGCAAGGCCAAGGAATAAATTCAATACTTTGTCAGAATTAAAAACATTAAAGGAGATGACTCACAGTCTATTTTCTTTGAAATTTGAGCTGGGCTACTTATGAGCAGACTAATACTTGCTGTAAGTCTAGTAACAGGAGTTGAAATACAGCTATTTTCTTTAGAAGAAATATCAAGTGTTTGTTATAAAAAATATTCAATGCAACAAAATTCCCTATAATCCTTTCAAATTCTATTGATGACTCACTTTTCTTCTTCTTCTTCCCTTAGATTCATATCTAATGTCTCATCTGCATTTGTCTGTTTATAACTTCCACCTTCTGGATCTTTGAACATTTGTGCATTAGATCAAAATCCTGTTATTTTCAACATTCATTTTCCAACTAATAACTCTTCAGAAATATCTCTATCATTGTCTTACATGATGCAACTATTTTTAATTTTTTTTTAATTTTTTTTACCTGCTGGCTTTCTTCTGTGAAACATCTCTGATTTTTCCATATAGTCTGGAAGGGAAGGTATCACAGCTCATCAAAACACCTAGCTATGGTGAGGGGCTGAAAAAAAAGAAGGAAATACATCAGATTTTGTGTGTCTATCTGTCACCTTCAAATTACTTTTTGGTCTTGACTGGTTTTCAGATATAAAAAGCCTTTATCTCATTTCACAATTTTTCAGATTTCTTGTTTGCAAGGATGGGACGTTCTGTCCTGTGTACTTAGTTCAGACTCTTAATTTTCACATTCTGACCTTGAATTTGCTTTGTCAAAATAGATGTTGTCTGTACAGTTTCATGTGGAATCAGAATCAATCCATACTGTCCATATAATTGCTTCTTATTTTCATTGAGTAAGTTCCTTGAAGAAAATAAATCACTTCTTTTCTCACAGATTCCTGACAGAAATTCAAAAAAATGTAGCCAGGAGTAAAATGTAATAGCAATAGCTAACTAGATTGACAGAGTCTAATAATCTACCCTTCCCTTCTTAGACTACTAGTCTAAGTCTTATACAAAAACATTGTGCAGTATTAACTGTGTGGCTTTAAAAGAATCAGGAAGACATCTCTGAGCTGATACATTCATTCCTAGGCTAAGATTATGAAGATTGTGGTTGAAGGAAAAATAAAGTTGTGTTTTGATAAAGAATCTTATCACTGCATGCAGATTTTCTAACTAGTGGTCTGAAGTATGTTTAAGTTGCACATTCACTAAAATGCATATCTAGTTAGGCAAACCTAAGTCTTTAGAGCAGTGAACTACTTCATCTGCTTCCTCCCTCATGACAAGCAGTGAGGTAAAAATACAGCATTTTGCAGTGAAAAATAACTAAATATTTTACAGTCTAGATCTGGGTATTTTCATCCAGGGTAGACAGGTTGTACCAAACCTGATTCACAGCAGGAAAGATTGTGAGGCAGCTGGGAAGATAGCCATGTTCTCACTGAATCCAATACAAGAGTTGAGGGTTTGGTTTATTTTGGTATTGGGTAGAGATATCTTATTTGCCTTTGGAAGAATTTTATAGGAAAAAACATGCATCTTTAACAAAATCAATTCAGTATTTGTGTATTTCCACTTTATGTGAATGCTAAATAATTGATGATCAAGTTTCCCACCTATTTTGATAGCCACACATACAGTGATGCAGGTTTGTGTGTGCCCAAAGAGTAGTTTTTTAAAGACTATCAGAGCACCTGGCTTAGCATCCATGTAACTATTGTCTATGCTCCAGCATTACAATTTGAATGGAGACAAAGCTGAGCTATTGACGTCAGGTCCTCCCGTGGGGGGGGGGAACTGGAAGGTATTCTGGATGAATAGCACCAGGAAAAAACAAATCTTACAAAAACTAGTATAATATTGGGCAAACAAACCTGAATAATACCCATGGAATGACCTGTATCTAGGCATTCACTCATCTGTTTAATGGAAAAAATGCAACATATGACCTCATAAGCTACCTATCCACCCTCTTTCCCATAGCAGCTGGGGCTCAGGTTGCTGCCAATAGATTCATGTGAGATAGAGTTATCAAGTCTCCCTGAACCACCGTCTTTCAGACCCAAAGCAGAGGACTGGCTAGTAGCATTAATAAAAATACATCTTTGTAAATACAAATGCAATAACATTTCAGTTTATTTATGTGACTTACAGAAAACAAGCACTGTCAGGTTCAGTGCTTATGGTAGCACTGTGTGTAGTTGATGCTTGTTCATTGCCAGGTTATGCCAGTCAACTAATTTCTTCCTTACATTTCCTGTTTCTCAAAATCTTCCCTGCATAACAAAGAGAATTTTATTATGAGATGTCACTGAAATAACAGACAGAAAATAATTTGATATACTAGTGTTGAGTGATTTATACACACACAACTAATCACTTATAGTACTTTTTAAAGGCCAGACTAATTTTTAAAAACTGACAGCTTTAAAATGGACTTTAATGACAAGTGTTGATGCATATACATAGAAAACTTAACAGCCAAAAAATTTTATCTAACAAAGCAAAACTGTTGTGCGAATGTTATCTCATCCCTCCATCAGAAATATATCCCCTGCGGGTAGAAAATAGCAGTAGTTAGTAGGACACAGCAATATGCCAAAACTCAGTGAAAAAATAACAGAAGTATTGTATTCAATGATATTGAGGGGAATTTTTGATGAAACAAATTGAAATCTGACCAAGAAAAAGGAAAGCAATATCTTTTATCTGAAAACAAAAAAATCAAAGAAAGAAGTTTTCAGTAATTTTAATATTTACAGAGAAAATAATAATATTGTGTTTGCTATCAATAGATCCCAAAGGATGTAAGTGATTCTGTGTAAGCGTCTGAATTATTTGCACCATTAGATCTGCAAACCCAGAATCACTGAGTCAGCTGAGGCAAGACAGCTCTTCCGCTGCTGATGATGGTAGGTGTATCATGGAGGAATCTCATTTGCTGTTGGACTCCAGTACTTAGACGCTGGCTTCTTTCACACTGGCTGGTGGCTGCAGGATTCATAGATTTTTCATCTCTCTCTTGGTTTTTTTTTTTTTCCCGCTGTTAATTTTGGCTGTTGTCAGAACACTGGTTCAGTTCAAATGGGAGAATTGTCTACAACAATTAACCCCAACACTTTGAGCAACTCTCTATGTTAGCTGTATCTATCAACGTCCTCACAAACCCTGCAGGCCAATTTCTCACCTCTCTAAACATTGTTGACATAACACTTTCGTGATATTTTTCTTGTATACATTGTTCTTATTTTAACAGTAAATCCTCCAGGTGTAGAATCACAACGCTTTGTGCAGAAGAAAATGCTAATCCATACTTTGATTATCATTGTCAGTATGAATCAATGATTTTCTCAAATCTTTCATTCCCTTTCAGGACTCAGATCCCAAACACAAAAGTTCAGTCACTTCAAGTAGCTACAAAACATACAGAAAATGAAATTTTCTTCAGTGATTTAATCATCTCTTCTTTGGCATTTTTCTTTTCTAGAACTTTTTAATTACAGGATTTATGCACTGTCAAAGATTGTAATCTAAGTACTACTGCCTTGAGCCTGCCTATGGTTTTCAATGTCTACCTTAGTTTTTAATTTAACTAAACATTTTAAATTGAAGTTCCATTTTGTTTTGTGTCTCCTCACAATAACACAAATGGAACATGACATTGGGAAAATTAATGACATTTCAAAGTTTTTAGCAAAGTAAAAGCAATTTCTCTCCCTCCTATAGTCCCAAGTGTGCTAATTTTGCTATGAGGAAGTGAGAAAATACCTGAAATTTCACAGTTTAAATAACAAAGGACTTTTTAAACTGTATTAGAAGCCAATATATTTTTAAACAGTGTTATGCTGTTATTAAGTTTCATATGCTAGTAAATTTCATATTTTTAAGTGTTACAATTAAAGACTGCTCCTGTTCTTCTGCTGCACACACAGAGATAGAAACCAGTAAATAAGTTCTGAAACATCCAGTGTAATCCTGGTTTATACATTGCACCACTAGTAGATCCTCCAAGAAAAAATAAGGAAGATAAATTTGAAAGAATGACAGATGGTAGAATAAATTGTCAAAAAATGTTTATTAGTAATAGAATAATTTGTATTTCTCTTAACAGAGAAAAGTGTGTGAAGCATCCTCAATTTTGAAGACTGAAGATGTATACATGGAAAAGATTCTTTTACCAGAATTTTTGAGCTTTTCAGATCACTGCTCCCACTTCATGGCTAGAAAGGTTTGTACCTCTCTATATGATACCTGTCAGAACACAAGGAGTTTGACATTTTTATTTCTATGAAACCAGAAAATTTCTGTATAGTTTTGTTACCTGTAGCTGAGTTTTAATAAAACCAACAAGCAAGTTACCTACTGGCAACGGGGAACTTGTTTCTTCTTGGGATTGTATAATCTTTGCTAAAACCAAATATAGCTTCTGGGCATCTTGGAGGTAGTCTTTAGTACCTCTTTAGTATAACCACAATGGACTTCTTTCATTCATTAAGTCTAGTTTTCAGAACCAGAGCTGATTCTGTGGCCACTGATCTCAGCCTGGTCTGACAACTGTTGTCTTGTAGCATGACTTGTTTCAGCAGAGCTTCATATGAGAAACAGTACAGAAACATCACTCAGGTCCTTCAGTTCACTCACACATGTCTATGTGGCAGAGAAACAAGGCTGTAGGGGAGATGCTGTAGCACTTGCCCCCAAAGAGTTTCTTGCTGGGTTCAGTTCCTGCTCACAGTAATGTCTATTTGATGTAGGATCTTTCTGCAAAGTGAATTTACCTGGAGAAATTTAATAGAGTTGTGATGACCACTGTCTGTGAAATTGACATTGGAAAGATTAACAGGATAATTCTTAGACATCATTACTGACAGGAACATGGTATTAGGCAAATTATAGTGAAGTCCCTGGTGTTTAAGTTTCCAGGAAGCACAAACGTACAGAGAGGATTTCTTGCACTGGGGCAGCTTAAATGTCTCAATTATGCTTGAGTTTCTATTACAGCTGCTCTCTGATAAATGTAATTCCCAGACAGTTGCCCACACTTATGAGGATGTCTTTATCTTGGCAACTAGAAAACATTTGAAATGTCTGTTGTGACATACTGAGTAGAGATACACTTCTAATGGGATGCAATACTCATTCAACATAAGTTAAAAAATAAACCCCTGACTGCTGAGAGGTTTTGTGTGACTTTTTTTAACTAGTGTTAATAATGTCAGAAAGATAAATACAAAGAGATTCTTATTTTACATTATTCCAAATCCTTTGCAAGTATTTACTTTATTTGGGAACATTTTTTGGAATGTTTCACAAAAGTCCCAGTGAATAGCAAGAGCATAGTCAATCACAAAAATAAATAATGTGATTTTTCTCATTTCCTTTCAACATGCATTTAATTCTCAACTGCTTTTACTTTTCTCAAGTGTTCAGATTTGCCAAAACATCTACTAACTTCTACTTCTCCTTTTTCAATCTGCTGAGTCTTTTGATTGCCAAGCTCTGCTTTTAAATTGCAGATTTGCATCTACTTATCTTGGGTTTTAATTTGGCACCAAAGGTGACCCTGTATGACCAGACCTAAACTGAAATGGAGCCCCAGGCTGAGGAGGGACGGTACATACTGGGGGGGACCAAGCTGGGATGGCTGAGGTATCACAGCATGTGAGTCCTGACATGCACTGTAAGAACCCCCTCCACACAAGGTGAGCAGAAATACGTGAGCTGGGAGAAGTGCACAATACACACGTGGACATGGGGATGTGCTTATGCCTGACTGTCATGTCAAACCTAACATCTCTGGTGCCAATGTGGACTATGGAACTACCATTACATTAAATAAGAATTGGTAAAGGGCCTCACTTTTTGAATTTTGCTCTAATACTTTATTACATGAAAATTATCAGCTGCAGTGCGTCTCTGAATGAATTCATGCACAGATTGAAATTAATCCTGTTTCAGATGCAAACTGATGTTAACTAAGAAAAATATTCAAATTTTCAAACTGAGAACTTCTGTGTATATATTTATATATATATATATATTTTAATGAAATCCTTTTAACATTTCATTTTAATGTATATTTGTTTTGCCTTTCTGACTCTAAGTTATTACTTAGAAGTCCATTGTCATCAGCTTTCCATCTCACAGATGAAAAAATTATATTAAAATCCTGTATAATACAAAAAAGTGATCTGATTCTACAGCATGTGTCTTCAGTAGAATCTTCTGTATATAGTCTTTGTTGAAGTGACTTCCCTGCTCACTAGAATATCTTGTTTTAAGATTTATAACATAAACATAGTATACCCTTATTCATAAACAATTTAAAATGAGTAACATATTTTAAATACCATGCCTATTAAAAATATGATTTATCAGTCTTCTATACAGTTTCCACTGGAAAAAAAACCACCAAACAGAAGTATACTCACATCTTCAATTCTTCACCTGCAAACAATAACAGAAGCTGATAATAACATTGTTTTACTATACTTTTCTATAAGAAATAGGTTGTTTCCATGAACTTCTAATAATTATTTCCACACAGTTATTTTAATGTAGATTCCTGCTTTGAGACTTGACATAAAGCCTAGAGACAGAATATTTTTTGGCAAACTGAAAGTTTCCATATGAGCACATAAAACTTAAGTTGCAATGACAACATTGTCCCTCTATGCAAAGAATAAAGGTCATTATAGCTATTGAAGATATCTCATCTTCCAATCTAATGTTTATTCATCATCCTTAAGTGCCTGCACCATGAAAACACTGTCATTTGAAAGAACCAAAGCTATTTTTTGTTAGGGTACTTTAAACAAAACAAGAGGTACTGTTGCAGAAAATTCTTCATAAGGAATACAAGCATCTAGTTAAAAAATCATATATGCAGATGAATCTTCATGTTGCAGCTATCAGAAATCCATATATGAGTCTTTGGAATTTACAAATGATGCTTATCCACCATCAGAGTAGGTTAAATTGTAACTATCTCTATGAAATCCCATAATGTTCTCAGTAAGTTCAGAAGTTCTTTTAATTTTAGGTGTCTTCCTCAAGACACGAGATTGTCATAAATTTTTATTATCCTAATTTCTTCAAGGCAAAGTTTCTATTATCTTTAATGGTTACTATGCTGGGAACATTTGCAAGGAAGTGAATTTTTAAGTGAGAGAATTGCATGGCACTGCAAGAGCCAGGCCAGAATTCAGTGTATTTCAACTACCAACTATAAAGGAACTATTCTTTGTTTTCTTCCAGATAACTTTTTCACTGATACATGTCTTTTGAAGTTAGAACAAAAGAAGCAGCAGTCTGAAAGACAGCAGCCTCATTAAGTAGTCAAGAGTAATTAGATACTAGTCAAGATAATTAGAATAGAACCATTACGGACCTGCAGAGAAGTGGGGGTTTTATCAAGATGTAAAATAATGGCTTCTACATAAAATTAAGCATCACACTGCTGGGTCATGAAGTGGGTGAAGTGGGTGGTAGATTGGCAGATACAGAGTTTAAAAGATGACAGGCAAAAAGGGGTCATTATAGGTATAAGAACACTTACAGGTAACAGCCACTAATTCTAGATATTAGGTCTGTTGGCTGGCATATACTACCAGTGTTTAGAGTAACTTCTAATCATCCTTAAATTAAGTAATGCATGCACCTTAATTAAAATTGCTTTAAAAATCAGAATTAATTCCATGTATGAATTTTGACGTATCCATCTATAATTCTAGTTAAGACTAGCATTGCATTGGAGCTGGTGTTAAGTTCTTGATAAGTTAGATATTTAGATGGGTCTTTATAAGTAGTTCCACAAAGGGAGCACAAATAATGGCTGTTGTTAATACTGATGTAAGAAAAATAAAAATAAATTAACACTACATTAGTATTGCATTCAAATAAAGTGCTCCAGAACTAAAATTAATCTTATATATATTTTTTTTTTTCAAGAGAAGCTATTCTTGTGAGCTGCCTCCATTTCACTTTTCTCCATTCTGAATGTCACTGCTACTATATAGATGATTTAACATGTTTAATTATACAATTTCAACTTAGTAAAGAAATTTTGACTAGGTGTTTGTGTTAATGACAAATCAAAGATGAGAAGATAAACAGGCACACTAAGATTGTGCCCTTTTAGAAAAAAAAACCACGACCATTATATATATATTTGTAAAATGCTGTCAAAAGAACAAGTTTTTCCAGTTTTTCCATGCTGTGTTTGCATATATAAATTATTTTAGTTTGATGTTCAAATTTATATGATTCATAGCAGAGCTGGGAGGGAGCCAGTTCTCCTCTTTCCGTGGAAAAGTGGAAAGGAGAAAGGAGGTGATAGGAAGGGAGGGCAGGGGATGGCAAGGCAGGGCAGGACAGGGAAGGGCAGGAATGGAATGGAATGGAATGGAATGGAATGGAATGGAATGGAATGGAATGAAGAGTGAAAAGAGAGGAGAGGAACACTGATATTTCCCCTGAAACAAAAATACTTTAAGAAATGAGATAATTGAAATATTTTCCCTTAGTAAAAGTAAGGAATTTTGATGTTGATGTTTAAAAATGTACAGTGTAAACTGAAAACCAGTCATATCAGTATGGGTATTAGAAAATTCTTTTCCTAAAAAGGTCAATATGGAATTTTTCCACATGATTTTTACTATGATATATTTGTAAGATTTTATGTACATTCTCACGTCATTAAAATTATTAAAAATTTACCCACTTTTGTGAACTTTCTCTTGTAAGTGACCTTTTTCATAAGCTTTTGATCTATTTCTACCTCAAAGACATTTCACTACAGTGTTTTACAGATATTAAAAAATCAAATTACTTCCTCCTCCCAAAAAAACAAAGCCAAGTGTTTCCACCATGCAGCATTTTATTTTTAGGGATCCATATGAATAGCCTGATTTACACAAGTGCTGCACACTCAGCATTATCTATCTGTGGGAATTGGATACTTGATGCTTTTTAGAAATCACAAGAGGATCCATTGAAAACTAATACTTAAGAAGAAGAAAACACAGGATATTTCTATGTGAACATCATGCCCTTGTGATGAGCTTATCTGAAATTCTTCAAGCTCTGCTGTACTACATAACACTTCTCCATTTGCCATGCAAAAAAAGATTCAATTAAGGGCACATGAATTAGTTTAAATAGTGATAATTTGAACATCTGAATCTAAGAGAAAGAACATTTTTTCCTTTAGAAATTGTTAGCTGAAACAGTGCTGTATTATGCTAGTTTGAAACTGAAGACTATGTCATAACTGTATAAATGTAAATATATGCTAAACCCTCCGTATTTTGATATTTAGAACAAACTGTTTTCTTTGTTTTCTAAGGAAATAAATCTCAATGTGAGAAGAAGAGATTGCTTTATCAGGCATTTCTTTCCTAGAGTGTATTTTACAGGTAGATGAAATAAATACCATGTTTTTGTCAAATGACACTGCTGCTGAAATACTGTGTAATTTGACACTTTACCTATGAGCCTCTTTCCATGACTGGATTGAAATGGTTCACACTTAAAGACATCTGGATAGAAAGCCTTTGTAAAAAGCCAATGACAATGCTGTGTGGAGATCTGGATGGGATGACCAAGGACAGTGTGAAACTCAAGAGCCTCACTAGAGTTTGTTTCTCTAGTGGGTTCTCTTGTTGGGTTCTTTTGGTATAGGCATGTGGGCAATAATAGTCTGTTATATAGATCCTGGTGTAGCTGAAATTGTTTATCATACAGCCAGAAGAAAACCTAAGTTCAAGGACTAGATTCTGACCCAGCATTCACCAACATGAATTCAGAGCAAGTCCAGGGCAGTCAATGGATTTCTATCAGATTTATAGCAGTGTAAAAGAAAAAAAAACGTGATTCAACGTCTTTCAATGCACCGTGACAGAATGCAAAGTTCAGCTGCTTTCTTCAAGGATTAATTTTCTTTCAGACTGTCCCTTCATCCCATGGAATTTGCATTGCTGATTCTTACCCTACTCCTCAGAGGACATGAAAATATGTAGCTTCTCATCTCCTTGTTCAGTTTTTATAGATTACTTTGATGTTGAAAATAAATCTCATTATGCTGCAGATCAAAGAGGGCAATTCCTTTCACCAAAGCAGTACAATAAACCAATTAGCATTTTTTTATTTTTTTAAAATAGTGTAATGCAGAGAACGTCATCGTAATATATCTGTTGTGACTGAGTAGGTCTGCAGTGAAACCCTAGGCAGTAGAGTCCGAATTTGCTTTTATGGTTTTAGTAGTAGTTCAGCTGACCAAAAAACTTAGATAGTAGCAAATTAATGACATAATGAAAAAAAAAAAAAGTGAATAGAAAAATATGAAATGAAGGAATTTCTTTTTAACTTTACAAAATAATATCAGCATTCAAAAAACTCTCAAATTTCGTTCATAAATTAGTTTGGGTTTGTTTTTTTTTTTCTTTACTTATTCTTCCCTTCTTAAATTAAACTGACTTAAATTGGTCTCAAATACAATTTCATAGTTAATAATTGAACAATTACGGTCTGAATGTTTTGAAAGCAATCATATTGGGCTTTGAAGTTTTAATCTGAGCACAGGTAGCAAATTTTTAACAAATTAACCTAGATTCTGTAATAATTCTTTAGACTGTGATTGAACTATGTTTTGGTTATGATTAATATTGATTGAGCATTGATGATAACTTTCTGATGCAGGTGATGGAGGACCCAGCAAGGAAAGGTGTGTTGTTGGACCTTATAGTAAGTAACAAAGAAGGACTGGTTGGAGATGTGAAGGTTGGAGTCAGCCTTGGCTACAGTGACCACAAGCTCATGAAGATTAGAATCCTGTGAGGAGGAAGGAGGGCGATGGGTAAGATTACAGCCCTGCATTTCAGGAGAACTATATTAGGCCTCTTCAGGGACCTTCTTGGAAGAATCCCATGGGAGTATGTTGTAGAGGTCAAAAGGGGTCCAAGTGAGCTGGTTAATATTCAAGGATCGCTTCCTCCATGCTCAAGAACGTCCATATGGTCAAGAAATTGAACAAAAGGGACAGGAGATCTGCATGGATGAACAATGAACTCCTGTCAAATCTCAGGCACAAGCAGGAGATACACGTGAGGTGGACTGAGATCTGGTTGAACAGTAGAGCTCAGAGGGCATAGAGTCTATTGGAGGTCCATAACTAATGGTGACCCCAAGGGTTAATACTTAAAATTATTCATCAGTGACTTGGATGAAGAGACACAGTGCCTCCTTGGTAAGTTTGCTGATGATGCAAAGCTGGGAGGAGTGGCTGATACCTCAGAGTGCTGTGCAGCCCTTCAGAAGCTATCTTGACAGGACGGAGAGATGGACAGAGAAGAACTATCTCCAATTCAACAAAGGCAAGTGCAGGGTCCTGCACCTGGGAAAGAATAACTCCACGTACCAGTACAGGTTGGGACCTGATTTGCTGGAAAGCAGCTCTGCAGAGAAGGAGCTGGGGTCCTGGTGGACAACAAGCTGTCCACCAGCCAGCAGTGTGCCCTTGGGGCCAAGAAGGCCAATGGTATCCTGGGGTGCACTAGGAAAAGCATTGCCATCAGGTCAAGGCATGTGAACCTGCCCCTCTACTCAGCCTTAGTGAGACCACATCTGGAGTTCTGTGTCCAGTTCTGGGCTCCTCAGTACAAGAGAGACATGGAGCTCCTGAAGTGACACCAGTGGAGGGCAGCAAAGATGGTTAGGAGACAGGAACATCTGTCTCATGAGAATATGCTGAGGGAGTTGAGCCTTGTTTAGCCTTGAGAAGAGTCAACTGAGAGGAGATCTTGTTAATGTATATAAGTATCTGAAGGGAAGGTGTCGAAATGATGGAGTCAGACTCTTCTCAGTGGTGCCAAGCAATAGGATGAGAGGCAATGAGCAAAAAGTGGAACACACCACTGAACATGAGGAGGACATTCTTTACTGTGCTCTGCAGCAGGCTGCCCAGAAAGGTTGCGGAGTTTGCCTCACTAAAGATATTCAAAGGCCATCTGGACACAATCCTGAGTAATGTGCTCTGGGGATCTCTGCTTGGGCAGGGAGGTTGGACTACATGATCTCCACTGGTCTCTTCCAGCCTTATCATTCTGTTATTCTGTGACTATTTGGTGAATAAATTTTTTATCTTAAAATTTATCACAGTAGTCAGAAGGTACTGTCCTGCCTTAAAAAGCTGATAGAGAATATGTCATGGGTTATTTCAGTCTATCCAAGAAAAAAACATACCGTATTCATAATTAGATTATCTATTTTTGCATTTCCACTATTATCTCCCTTTATGGCTTTTTTGTTTTCAGGTTTTATTAGCAAATCAGTTAGTTCACAGTGAAGTACAGAGATACATTTCAGACCAACATCTCACTTCCCACAAGCAACCACACATAACAGATAATCTCACTTTTTGTTGGAATAATGATATGAAAATTACAATTTTAATTAAGTTAATAGTGAAGAATAAAAATCAGGAAAACATTTCTCCTCACTTACATAGCATGTCAAACATGAAAGATTTTTTGAAAGCAAGTCCACTCAGGGACATGAGCATTAAGGAGAGACTATTTACCATTCATTTAACTTTCAGCTGTTGAATGGCCTTGGAATTTTTCTATCCTTGCCATATGTCAGCTCATGTGTTTGTGCACACTTCAGGAATAAAGTGGGGTTTTTTTCTGGTATTTTTTTATAATGATACTGCATTTTTAAATGGGCCTGCGTACAAAGTCAGGTATAAATCTACAGCTTCAAAAAGGTACAGAAAAGAGACAAGACTTAATAAAATTCATGTTAAATTGCTATTGTAGTTGCATATCTAAAGCACAACTAATAAGTTGACTATTTCACCTGAGAATAAAAACTGTTGTTCACTACATTAAAGAAGCCTGATGCTTAAAAGGAGATAGATGATGTAACTGTTGCTATTACCCACAAAGCAAGGCTTGATGTGTCTGGCTTTTCAAAGTCTGAATGTTCTGGGTATATCTCACATAAAGTTGAGTAATAATCCAACAATTCTTTTGAGTCTATTTGTATTGTTAAACAGATTTTCTTTTAGATGCATTCTCATAATTTTAGTATGAGATGATTAGTAACCCTTATTATACTAGTTGATTGTTAGTATGCTAATGACCATTTCATTGAATTAACTTATCAGTAGGAATTTCTACAGATGCAAAAATATTAAATTGTTGCTAGGCTATTGAAAAGAAAGGGAAAAATTGACATTGCATGTCACTAGAATTTTCTGAACCTGAAACTTGAAAGCTACACTCAATTAGTCCCGCCATTACACTCCAGGAACAAATATATCTGTTTCAAAACACTGCTGTTTGCAGGTCAAACTTTGGTTATTAGATGTTTGCAGTGAAATGCATGTGAATAATCCATGTATCAATAATTATTGGCAGAAATTATATGATGATTAATCTTTATATAAAAATTCCATTTCAGCCAACAGTAACCTGTTTGCAGTCAGTTTTTCAGCAGAATGAGAAGTCATTATACAATGGATTTATTAGTAGTAAGTTCTCCATGCTAGTCTAAAGTCTGAATAGAAACATAAGTCCTGCTCAGTGAAGCTGTATGAGTCTGGTTAAGAACTTTCTCAGACATTAGACTTTGCAAAACTAAAAAACATAGAAGTCTGCAAAATAAAATTTAAAAATATGTAATTTCAGATTTATCACGGGCAAAAATTAATTCCTTTGCAAGATGTAAAGAAGTACAATTTTTTTATATTAGCATATATTTTGTATTCTGTCATATAGAACTGATGTATCAAGATTTTTCTGTATAGATAGACTATAATGGTTAGATTTTTAGTATGATAAATATGTCTCTTTTTCTATTTCTTCTTGTTAATTTGAAGAAATTATATCTGTCAGTTTTACCTAGAGCATGAAATATGCACGATCTACTTTATTTTGTTTTTAATGTATGTATTTATAGAAAATATCATGTACATATTAAATTAATATGTAAGCCATCATTTAGGATGATAAGTCTGGTTGTAAGAGTACTTTTCTTCTTTTGAATCCACAGTATACAGGTGTTAATAGAGAAAAATGACCAACATAGGCTTTGAAACATTTTTGTGTACTTACTCTACGGTGCTGTAACATGCATCCTACTTTCAAGGATTTTCATTTTTCTATGTCATGTTGTATTGGGATGCTTTGATACATTAAACCTAGAACAGAGCCTTCCAAACCAAATGTACAGACCCTTCTCTGTGTAGTGCTCTTCTTGGCTAGTTCTTAGCACTTCTGAGTTGACTGTAAATAGTTAAACAATTTCTGTCAGCTCAAAGAGCTGTGAGGTGCAGTCATAAGAACAATTTTTACAACTGTGATCACCTGGTTGGTGTTCTCCCCTTCTATATATCCCTGAACAAGGAGTGGTCCTCTCACAAGTGTGCAGGAAGGGTTTCTGTCAGTATTTCTGCTGCTTTTTGAACTATGATTTGTAACTGCTGATTGGTGAACTAATAATAATGACCAAGGCACATGAACCTTGCAAAATCTCTTCAAGAGGGAGGGAATTGTTTGTGGAGACAGATGAACTTTGAAAAAATTAATAATGCAGAGGTTAAATAGAGTAGTAGGTAGAAGTCTCTAGTTTTGGCTGCCTGTCTTTAGATTCTGAAATCTATATAAGTAAATGCGCAGACCAGGACTAAGCTGCCCTTCCAGCAGTGAAGGTGTGCATGACTTCCCTGTGATGTACTATTGGACCATCTGCAGTGGAGAGCTGACTTGACATTGCAACAGAGCCATTATGAATTCATGATGTCAGCAGAAGCAGAGAAGAGTTTAAGAGATGCTTTGACAAACTGAAATGACTCATGTAGAATAATATTTTATAATTTTTTATGACTGACAAGTAATAAACTTGGTATTTCGTCTGCGTGCTACTTTCTTCCAAGATCATGTTCTTTAGAAATGTTCAGATCTCTCTTGTTTTCATTCAGATCTGTTTTTCCACTGCAGCCAGGAGGCCAGCTTGTGGCTTATGGGACAAAAAATAAGAGAGAGGAATTAAAATACAGAAATGCAATCAGGAATTATAGCAATCCTAACTGGCATTGTTAAGTATTGAGCAGGGGGGCTCTGGAGATCACTCCTGCTTTCAAAGACTTGTACTCAAACATAACTATGTCAAGACAAAAGACTTTTGAAAAGTCTGTTACTAAATATAGAGTCTTCAGCTAGAAGTTACTGTGGCTATTAAAATGGTTAAAGTTGGTAGAAAATTTAATATCTACTGACATGAATATATTACTGTGCATAAATTAGTCTATAAGCACAGGCCATCTTTCTGTACGTTGAGACAAAGTCATGTGGTGCTTTCGGTAAAAGTTCATTTTCCATTTGAAATGACACTATCTACTTTCATTTTTCACTTCAAAAAATAGTTATTTGTTATTTGACACACTTTGTGTGAAGATTCTCAAATCTAGCTATTGGTTACCTTGTTTGCTTTCTCTAGCCTTATCTATATCTTGCCATCCAAGTGCAGTGAATGGTGATTGATATTGTGTAGCCTGTTATAAAGCGGAAAAGGTCAGAATAAATCCTGGAAGTGAAATATACAAGTTCATTATTACTAATAATAATCTGGGGCCTCTACGTGAACATAGCTTTATATACAGTACCTTCTGTTAAAAGTACCATGGTAGGTGAAATACCTTTTTCTTTCCATAGGTAATGAAAACACAAACAGAAGAAAAGAAAGATACAGACATTTAAATCTCACACTTCCAAGAATTTATAATCAGTTATACAGTTCTACAATTTTATACACCCTTACCTGGAACATATTAGAATGACCATGAACTTGCATGTAAGCAAGATAAAATGAAAATAAACTCATATTGCTTGGCATTTACTTATTCAGAATAAAACAATTTTTAAAATAGAATATAAAAGAATAATTTTTAGAGAAGATTACTTCACAAAACAAAAATGTATAGTTTTCATGATAAAAAGAATCTGATGACTCTATAGATATCTGGGTTTTGCAAATATATAAATATCTCCCTTGATCAATTTTCTTTTGTCAGATTTCTAGATTCCAGCCTTAACTTTCTAGCTGATTATCGTCCTAGACAAAAAAGGATGCTTTGCTGGCTTAAAATGGTAGAGACAAATTTTGTATGGGTGTTGTTCCTCCTCTGAGAAGGCATCAGACATTTCTGACCAACAGATGAGAGACTACTGTCTTAGTGGGCTCATTTCAGTCTTTGTAATAGAGTTGCTTAGAAGCTACTTCTAATGCTGAGTTTTGAACCACCCTTTTGTTGCTTTAACTCTTATTTCAAATGGCAAAATGAACCATAAAATCAGAAATATCTAAACTTAACCAAACTATTTCACTCACATGACTTACCTTTCCATCCTACTTCATATCTCAAAACCACAATTTGTATAGTGAAGAACCTACCTATTTTATGGCTAAGAGTAAACAGATTTGAAGAGGCATTTTCATTAGTATATCAGTAATCAAACAGAATTCAGAATCAGAGAAATCTCATAAGTTTACAATTGCGAAACAGTTTATCACACTTGAAAACTGAATCCAAGTTTAGGAGTAAATTTGAGAGCGTGACTGCTGACAGTGACTGAGAGCTGAATACTCTGCAGTTATCAGCAAAAGGTATTTCATGGCCTCTTGGAAGTTTGAATGACCACTAGAGAGAGTTTATTTTAAATTTTGTCAAGTTAAAAAGCCCTAGTTATTTCTGAAGAGTGAATACCCTTTATGTATTTCAGTGTAGATGTTTAAATCTGATTTCAGTGGTTTTGATTAACTTTATAGAGAAACATGGGGGTTTTAATAAGCAATTGCCTCTTTGACCTACTTTAACCTTTCATAAGAAAAAATATACCCTTAAATTGCCTGTTAATCCCTATTGAATATAACAGAATTCTAGAAAGGAAGTAGGAAGTAGATGTCTAGAGTTTTATAGGATAATCCCAAACAAATTACCTGAGAGAAATCTGAGTTGTGTTTCCATTCAGTTCAGGTATCAGGACATATTCTGTCAAGTTTTTTTAACCACTTCAAAAACCCTTGAAAATTTGACCACTATCATTTTCCAATAGGAAAACCTGTTGAACATGATGCATATTAAGTTTTATGTCTTTATGTAGAAAAACAGAAATTCTCTTTTCCAGCTGTTCTCTAGCCACATTGCTAAAATTAATCTAATTACCTCTTTTTTTGCCAATAACTGATAGTATAAGAATAATTTTTTTGCACCAAAAACTGGTTTAAATAATATTATCTTACTCAAATTTATTTTAAAATAGCTTTTCTTTAAAAACCTATGCAAATTGACATTGAATTACTTTTAATAGTCTTATATATTTCGATTTTTTATTGATGTGCTCTTTCTACTTTTAGTAATTTTGAACAGGTGTCCAATTACTTTACAATTCTCTGCATTTCTATGCAGACAACAGATTACAGATTATTTCAAAATCACTAATAAACTTTATCAGAACCATAAATGTGTGAGACATATCTGAAATCTGAAATGTAATCTTTTTTTTTTTTTCTTATTTTACTGTTGTAGAAAGGGGTGACAGAAAATGTAGTACTTGGGCTGTTTTGGAGGACATATGAACCAGATATTTGTCTTCTAGGTATGCAGGAATAAACACCAGTCATTCAGTGTCATTTCACTTTAATTTGCCCCAAGGGATAAGAAGAAAACCAGAACCTCAGTTACTCTCACCTTCAGGGGCAGGTCATAACAACACTTTAAGACTTTTGATAATGTGGGGGTTTGTGTTTGGTTAGGTTTTTTTGTTTGTTTGTTTGGTTTGATTTTGTGGGTTTTGTTGCTGTTGTTGTTTTGTTTGGTTTTGGGGTTTTATTTTTTTTTCTTTTTCCCCAGAACCTTCACATAAGAAAAGGTAGAGATGAACGAGGGGAAGCAGAAAATTTGGCCAAGTTTCCCCTGTCACTGTCTTTTTTGTGTGTCTGAGCTATCCTGAGATTCCCAGACCATGGGAACTCCCAGACCTCTGGAGTGGTTGATCTCCAACCCTGTTCTGTGCTCTGCCAACCTCCTTCACCCGTACAGAGACTTCAAGAATATGGTAAGACAAAAATACTTGAGGTGGATTTCCCTGAAAGGTTGCTTTTTTTGTTTTCAGAGCACAACAAAAAGTCTGGCTCTGAAATATTTTCTTCTCCTACATTTAAAGATATTTCCTTCCACTTGCATTAACCCATTTTTTATCTCAAAATAAATGGTAATTTTTTTCAAATTTTCTTAGGCATGTATAGCTTTTTTCATCTATTTTTCATTTAGGCTCTTGCCTTCATTAGAGTACACTAACTGGGTTTTGACAGAGGAAGTTAACTTCACGTTTTCATGCTTCCATTTACTTTCTCTTTACATGTCATAATGTGCACAAAAATAGAAATATTAAAGCAAGACATACAACAAACCAGAATTAGTTGAAAAAAGCTTCCTAAAAGTTTTGTGAGATAAGAGGGTTTTTTGTGTATGTGTTTTTAACAACAATACGAAAACAGAAACTCCAGCCCCACTCAGCACAATTAGCTAAATTCTCTTACTGTTATGAACCTGAATTTTGTGACAGCTGTTGCTATAGGCATGGAAATACTTTGTCAAAATAAATGTTAGAAATTGACTAGTAACTCTGTTAAAGTCTTGTGGTGCAGTTGATAGATGTGCTGTGTCCTATAACAAATTTCCTGGAGTTTCTGATGCATCTGTATGCACAACCTGATCACATTGGACCAAGCTTCCCATACACTCTTGCCTATTGCTTCTGAAGATGGGCCAAAGTATCACAGTGTTTGTTAGACACTGCTAAGAAAAAATAGAAATGAAAGGCTCTGAAGAGCTTGTAAATTCAAGTCATAAAATTTTATGACTGTTAAAGCGGAATTGCTAGATTAACTGAACAGCTTATTTTCTTCATTATGTCATAAGGAAAAGAAACCAGTGTCATACTGGCAACCTGCTGATTAAGCAAAGGAGCATGGCTCATGGCCAGAACATCATAAAGTATTTACAAAAGCAGTAATTAAAATTAATGAAATGTTGAATGGACTTGACAGAGTAAAGCAATCAAAATGGAGATTTAACTTCTTTTCACACTCTCTGGTATAATGGGATTCAAAGAAAACCCGTTCCCATCAGAGCTAAGAGCAGTGATTATTTTGAAGTAGATTTCAGGTTTAATTCATGTTTGTTTAATTTGATCATGCTACAGTTTTTGCCTCCTTCAAGTTCTAAGTGAATGTAGATGAGATGTCAGCAACATCAATCCATCTGTTCCTGGAAATACTGAAAAAAACTGCACTGTCTAGGTTGACTTTGGAAAATAACCCAGTAGTTTTCGTTGTCTTCTAATCCTTTATGCAGTTTTCTAACACAGGCAGAATTGTGTGTGGATTTCTGACGAAAAAGAGTTCTTAAGAGGTGTTTCCGTTTTCCAGATAGCACTAAGACTTTCAAGGACAACAGAAATAAACAGTAAAATAGATGAAAGAAGGAAAAGCTAAAGCTTGGGGAAGGGGGTGTGGGGGTGGGAGAGGTGAGGGGGGCGTGGAGAGTGCAACAGCTGCTGATAAGAAAGAAATAAATTTTGATGAGAAACTTTGAGAGTTAAGGACTGAGTGTCCTTTATAACTGGGGTAAGCTGTTTCTTGGGGTTTTTTTCAGGTCTCTGACCAGTATTACTCTTCTAATAATCACTATGAGTTAGGAGAATTCATGTCTTTTTCAGAGGTGGTCTTCTTGTCAATGTGTATCGCTGATCCTTCAACATACTTTAGGAATCAATGCTTGGTAATCTAAACTCAGCTCAGCCTGATCCTGCCCCAGGCTCTGGGTACATGCTTCTGACATTGGCCAAAAGCTTGAACACATCTTACTCTCAATAAGATGATTCAAGAATACATCCTCAGGAAGAGGGTAAAATAGGGCTGTGATAGTAAAAAACTTGAATAGTGGTTGGATTTTGGCATTAAATGCGGCGTATTTTGTCAACAGCACCATATTTTTTTCTCACAATTTGTATCTAAAGAGTGAAAAGGAAAAAAAAAAAATGAACTTCTCTTTGGAAGCAGAATATAATTACCTCAAATTAAAATTTGCTTTGTTTAAACACTTTTAAAAGTACAATGAAACCCTGAATTATCAAGCAGGGGAAAGAAATATGCTTTCTCCTGTGATAGGCAGAGTTTTCAGGATTATCATTTATACAATTCTAGGACTAATTCCTTTAAAAGAATGTTCTAGATAATGCATGTACCAACATTTTTTTTCTCTGAAGGTTCAAATATTTCAAATGTTGGTTAGTATATAATGCAAATAAATAATAACCAATGCCATATATATGTACATATATATGTATATGTGTATCTTTATATATGTGTATATATGCGTATACACACACACACACACACACACACACACACACACACACACATATATATTCACACACATACACATCTATATAAATCCAGGTACTGGAGTCCACCAGTAAGGATTAATGAACAATATATCAATAATAACTGTGCTTATTTGTTGTAAGATATGGTCTTTGAAGATCATTTCCAGTGAGGCAATTCAGGACTTGGGAACATGAAGGAAATAACTGTCATGTAAAACTTGCGGAAAAAAGAAGGAAATTGTACCAAGCAATTATAGAATTTGCAGAACATACACTGGATTGTTAATGCGTTATTAAAAAAAGCCTGTTCATAAATGAATGGTTACTTAGCAACATATGATCGGTCGTTCTTATACAAGACCATTCAGTTATCATGTTAAAATGTAGGTTGTCCACAGCTGTAAGAAATCTAAGAATTTATATTGTTTATGAAGACATTACTTATATTAACAGAAAACATTTGGTCTTTCTCATCAAAATGGAAGAAATGTACTTCACCAAATAAAGTAACAAATAATGGCTAAAATATCTCTATTTTCATTTGGAATTCAATCGGTCATAATATAACAAATTCTCATCTGTCAGAAACAAAACACATTTTCAGTTTTGTATCTCGTAAACAATTTTAGTGACAATTCCCCCATTATTTGTTCAGAAAACACTACTTTTTATTTTTAAAAAAACATTTCTTAAATACTGGCCCTCCTAGCTGAACAAAGTATCCCTCCAATCTATGTTTCATGCTCACGTTTTAGACACTCTCAATCTTGCTGTTGTGGAATAATAATTATGAAAGACTTACATTTATTAATTGCATTGCCCTTACTAATTTTCCACATATCTCTAATGGAACGTTACACTCCTCAGTATTTTCTAATTCAGTTGAACCCTGCACCAAGGGTCAAGAAGCACATTTCAACAGAAGATAAACTGGGATATAGCCACTAAATCATTATTAGAATAATTTGCTCCAAGTTTATGGTGGTGTGTATTTATGGGGAGAACCTTGCCCCTGGGAATACTCCTTTGTCTTAATGAGACTGCTTAAGACATTTATAATGTTTTAAGCAATTTCCTCAAAGTCAATGCAAAAAGGTGGGATAGTAGTGAATGTGCCACAGGCTTGTACTGGGGCACACTTACAGTAAGGTCTGATGTGGTAGCTCTTTATGTGAGACTAAATCAGTCACTGCTGAAGACAACAAAAAAATCTGAGTGGTGTGATCTGAACTTTTAAAGTTTGGCTTAAGTCTCATATAGATTACTTTCAGTTATAATTTTATTAATATTACCTTTCAGAACAATAGCATACAAGAGTGTACTTGACAGGAGAACTTAGATGTTAAATTTTAGATGTTAAAAACGTTCCTGTCAGTCTTTTACTTTCAAAGACTGACTTTATTCCTTTTGAAAGGAGACTTCTGGAGCATCCAAGTGTGTTCAAATTTATGATGACATAAAATTGTAGATGTCTTGATAACAACAAACAAATTCACAGTGACCATCTACAAGCATCCTTTGCAATAATACAAATTTAGTCAAATTGCTTACAGACAGTAATTTTCATTGTATGGTAGATAGCACAATTTACAAGCAAGACTTCCATAAGAACCTGAACCAAAAATGAAAAAATGGCTTTTTTATTTTAATTAAAGAAATTGATGTCACTTCATATTTTGTGTTAAAGTCCAACACGTTTCACAGAAAAATGGGTGGGGAGATTGACAGAATAATTTTTCGTGCCCAAGTTCTTGCTTGTCTAGTGCTGAGTAGTCATTGAATTCAAAAGAAGCCAAAGGTAATCTTCATTTTATAAATATCTATTTTTTATCTTCTTCTCTGTTACACATAGTGGAAATTTTCTTTTTTCTCTCTGTCATCCTGAATAGCTGCCAAAACAGGATTAAATACATCTGTTTAGATGCCCAGTAAATAATCAGCAACTGCTGCGTTGAGGTTACATTGATACATACACAAAGTTTATGTCTTTTCTCCTTGCATTTGATCTTTATAATGGAAGCAGCCTAGTATTATCCAATTAATCTTATGTAACATACTCAGCACACAGATGGTATAGTTTTAATTTACTAGGTCATAAGTAGCTGTAGTCTCTCTGATATGTGTAGCATTTTGCAGCCATAAATTATTTGATAGCAATTATCCATCAAAATGTAACAAATACTTGTTTTTTGTGTCCGGAATTTAAAACAATTGTGAAATTGAGAAAAAAGGTGCTTGAACAGTTTAGTGCTATATGGGTCTTTTTTCACAGGAAAATTACATTTGTGCGTTTTGTTAAAATAATCACAACCGTAAAAATATATTTTATCTATGAATTTATGATTAAAGGAGAATAAAATTGCATATTTTTCTTTCCTAGGCTGTCCATAGGCCCTGGTCAAGCTTATTTAAATAGACTGGAAGATTAGGATTGATATAATTATTAATAATGTCATTATTGTTATTACTTGTAGACTCAAAGGATGCCATATAAGATACTAATGGTGAAAATTGAACCAGACAATAAATTTTCTGTTGAAAATAGGACCCCTGACATCAAAATACATTAAGATTTTGGGTAAAAAGGAAATATTCATATTTTGGATATAATTTGCTTTTTGTAGTTTTTGCTACCTTTTGATATATCTCTAGGCACTACAAAAATTCTGGGATATCTAGCTTGGAAAAAGAATTTTAAAGAACGTGAAAATCACAAATGAATCCCAGATAATATTTTATCATATCCTCTGCAATTTTGGGCTGAGTGGTCATATTACAGCTTTAGAATGTCTTGATAATCCAGACTTAGACCTGTCCAGAATGTACAGTAGCTCCATCCTTCCATATGGATGCCTGGTCTCCATCATGCAGCAGGTGAAGCATAGGATATGTTGCAGTGCCACTTTGTCAGGGAATTAGAATATTTCAAAGGCACATGCATGGCTCCTAAAAGGTGGAATTTCAACTCCTGTTGCATAGACACAGTCAGAAGTAGCTCCTTGGAGCATTAAACAAACTACTTGAACATGCACAACTACAAAAATGCATCTTAATAATAAGGGTATTTCTGGACTCTCTAAGAGAGTCCAGGTAAGTATTATCTCAGAAATTTGGACTCAAACCTGAACCAGTAATTTTCAGATTTGCACACTACAATCCATATTATGGTCTGCTATTCCAGAAGCAATTATGGATCATTAGTTTTAATAAGGAAAAATTAGTTGGCACTTTGCACAAATGGCATCACCTACACAAATGGCTTTGGGGAGCTGGAAAGCTTTCTTTTTTTTTCCATCTGTGCTTAGAGTAAAAGCCTGATCCCCCCTGAAATTAATTGTAATTTGCAATTTTCTTCACTGGGGCTAGGATTTCATGCTTGATTTCCTATACTTTGCATTTGCAGCGTTTTCCGTTGCCTTGAAGGTACACATGCACTTGTTCCATGATTTTTCAATCATCAATTTGTATACTGTGCTTTAGGTGTACTGTGATAACTCACATCATTCATAGCAACACCTTTAGGGTATGTCTTGAAACCCATTTGGCAAGAGTGTTGTTATTTATTATTAAGTATTTACCAAA
>VXBX01004071.1:2098790-2150363 GCA_013400415.1 Scytalopus superciliaris
AAACCAGGTAAAAAAATCAGAACAATGAATGTTAAAGTAGAATTCAGAGTCTTAAATATTAGAGGACTGGACATACGGGCACTTCCTCATAGCACTTTCCCACTCTTGCTTCCCTACTTGCAATACACAATTTTGATATTCTTACAAAGATTTCGAGACAAATATCATTGTATCCTAATCTAGATGGTATGTCCTGGCAAGGACAACTATTATTGTTCATTATTTTGTGGCACTGCTTGAGTTCTGTAGAATGGATGGGGTGCTCTGTGAACTTGTGAGTCAAAGAAATAAAAAATACAAAAGGATAATGAGAAAAGACCGTGCAGTAGCAAAGGATCCAGTTACTATTTTTCAATGAATGCTTGGGATGATGACACTCAGCTTAGCCAGATGTTCAGTTTTATCCACGTCACAGGATACCTGTATGCCAACACCTTCTGTCAGATGGCATGACTTACTATGTGTATTCAGTACAGCCAGAGTGATTGTAGGCAAACGGAGCATGGGCAGCTGGTCAGACAGGGAGTGGAAGTATTAGGTTTGTTCCATATACTCAAATGAACACACAGCATTTTCCCAGAATTAGACTTCATAGTTGCCTTCTTATTTTGGCTGTGGAGTAAAAACTACAAAGAACATCCAGATCTGCACTGTAGCCACCTTGATCCTCTGAGAACTCCAGTTCCTCAGGCCTCAAAAAATGGACAGTAAATGATTAGAAGTCTTCTGTATGTTTCATCTTACCATCTTTCTCAAGTTTTCTTTTATGTCTCAAGTCCTTTTATGTGAAGATGCTCATAAGATGGAAGAAGAGCAGTGAATTTTCAGGAGGAAGGAAATCAAGGGTGAGGTGGAGTCACAAAAATTCTACTGCTAGATGGCAATCTCTGGATGTTGTAGTGGGACAAATGGGAGTCACGCATCTCACATGTAATGAGCCTGCATAAAGGGAAATTTGACAACAGTTACAACATTTGTTGTTTGCTTGTTTGTTTTTGATTTGTTTAGGCAATGATTGTTCATATCCATGCTAGGAAATGTAACTGGTTGGATTTGAAGCAGCTCAGCTAGTCTGGAAATACTAGATGGCTTTCATGGTATGAACTTTTGTTTTGAAGTGAGTCTTAAACAACAGCCTTTCTCTATTTTCTAAATTTCTGTGTTTTAATTTTTCTGCCTTCAGGGTATTATTTACCGGGGAATGAACTGTATTTGATGCAGTTATGGTTATTAGCAGAAGATTTTTAAAACCCTGTGGTAAAAAAAAAAAGACTTGATATAATAAATACTAAAACTAATTTTATTTATATAAAATTCTCAATTCCCTTCTAATGTGCCTAAGGACTGTCTAAGGAATTTTAAGTGCAGTCAGAATAAAATAGAAATAAAATAAACTTCAAAGACTGAACCTGACCAATTAAGTCATATGTTTGTCTAAAAAAGAATGGAAAAAAATGAAGGATGGACTTATTTTTAAGTGTTTGAACACCTTCCACTCTGGTCAAGTTGGATATTTTATGAAAATCACCTGTAAATACAGAGAAATCTACTTTTCTTGGGATTTATTAGCACTTACGATTCTCCTCCAAGCCAAACTTTCCAGTGCAGAAGCAGAAATTAAAAATAAAAGGCAAAAACTATGAAAGTTGTATGAGAAAATAAAAAACCTGACCTTTATTGTTGATATCTAGCCAAAGACATTTGATGGAGAAATCAGATTCTGTATTAATTTCCAAAGCTGACATTGAAACCTCAGTCCTGAATTTTGGGAATACCAGTTGGTAGTTACATTTAAGCTAATTTTGGTAGTTGTTTTTTACTAAAGGCCTCCAATAAGAGATTTTTTAGCTCCTTCCCTGATCCTTTATCCATAGTGAATAAGAAAAAATATGTTTATATTTATATTTACAGTAACCTTTTAAGTTTTTAAAACTTCTGTCATATCTCAACACAGTTGCTGTTTTTCCTTATCCAATTTGTTCACTCATTCTTGCAGTGTCTTTGGGCATGATTCCTTTGATAATGAGAATGAAAAGCTCCAGTCGAGTCTTATCTTTTTATCTTTTAATTCAAAAACCCAAACTCAGCTTTTTAATAGCATTGAGTGACAAAAGCAATAGACCAGCAGGGCTATTTAATGTGTTCCATGTGCAATATGGCTGTGTACAGTCTGAGTGGGTTGGTTTTCTTTCCTTTTCTATTTTTTATTGTCCGAGTGTGAGCTCATTGATTCATGGCTAGTGCATTATAGGTATAGTCTTCAGAAAATTTTCTGTCTAATTGCTCCCTTGCCTTTTATTTCCATCTTACACTATGCAGTTAACTATATCTAGTTAAAGTAGAACTCTAGTTCTTAAACTAATCCTTGCAATTTCAGATAATTTTGCAAGCTCGACTTAGATTCCAAATCGTGCTCCAGTGGTGCTTAGTTCCTGGCTGGGATTAAATTACAGTTTTTCATTCTCTTGTCATTCAGTTGCATACGAACAGAATCAGAATCACTGATCATTATGTTCTACATTAAGCCTAAATCAGAATAATCACACTTGCAGGTCCAGGCTTCTGACTGAAGTATAGAATTTTCCGTATTTCCGTTGCATAATGGACCCTATCCTAAATTTTGTCATGAAATATGTAAAGGGAAAAAAAAAAGGAGAAAGAATGAATTCTAGATTCCAGATAAAAGGGAGTAAATAAGAACATTACTTGATCTTGAAGTTCAGGGAGTTCCCAGCAACCTTTTCTGAAAAAAGCATAAGACAGCAGAGCAAGTAATACTGTTGAAGACCAATGATAGCACAAAACAAAGAACATTCTAAGTTTCAAATTATTTCTTTTCTGGGATAATGAACCTCTGACAATGCAAACAAATTCTACCTGACAAATAATTCCCTTTCATGATCATGACGTATCAAGAAATCAAATAATTTAATCACAAAACACTGAGCACTATTAATGTGCAGGACGCAGGTGTGAATTATAGGAAAAATTACAGGATACACAATACAACTGAGGTAGGAAAAGAGTATTGAGGCATAAAGATTTCAAGTTTTTAAAAAATGGATCTGTGGGCTACTGCCATTTACATCCTACTCAGGCTGGGAATTAGATCTTGATGATGCATGGTAGCTATTAAATTGTGGAAAGTAAGGTTATGCTCTGATCCCTACAGAGCCACTAATTGAGTTGTTCCTATATTAATGGATAAATGTTGAATATAGCTATGAAGACTAAAGAAGATCTGCAGTTCTGTATATGATGGGATAAGCACAGACTCAGAGTAAATTTAGGATTCATTCAGCCTCCTATGGTCCCCATCCTCTGGTAAGATTTCAACTGCTTTAGTAAATGATGACAAATGCTTGAAGCCAAGATATGTGAAGAATGAAATTATTTTTTCAAAGTTAATTCCTCCAAAGAATCACCACCTTAGAGGTTACTGTCAAAAGCAGCTGGATTGAATTTTGCTACATACTGAGAAAGGAGGAGAGATGTGTGTGAGAGAAATATGCGATATATTTTCAATAAGATTTTTCTTATTCTTAGGTACATTTAGTTTAATATTTTTTGCAGCAGGTAGTTTTGTGTTTTGCTAAGTAGGACTGTGGATATAGTTACTTTAATTATCTTTGCTGCCATTATTACATTGTTTTTGCATATGCAGTTATTTTATCTGTACTTCTTTTAAGGATCAAGATTCAAATTCAGTGTTACTGAATTATGAAAAATATTGTTTGAAGAAAATTTAAGAGGCCATCTAAAACTCTTGCTCAGATCACTTACTAGGCACAAACCCTCTAAAGCAAAAAAGTAAAAAAATAAATTCAGGAATAGCAAAGTCACTGAAAAAGAAGAAAAAAAGCCCACAAAATCCAAAACATTCTGTTTTCTCAGACAAGTTTCAAGACAAAAAGAAAGGAAAGATTCCTTTCATGCTAACAGCCAGTAGAGACCTTGTGCAGATAGACTTGTTGCATTTCAAGCAAAAAAGCTAAGTTAGGAAAACCAACATTAAGAATGAAATGCTGTCATTATCCTGATATTGATATAATGCAAATTGTTTATAAATGTTTTTATTTTATTATCAAGCATGATTAGTAGTCTAGAGTTTGCTTAAAAAGTTGTTAAAACTTATTTTTAGTTGCTCTGTTGTTCACTTTTCTTATTCAGCTAAATTTAATATCCCTTCACGTTCTTAATTTTGTTAGCTTCAGAAAGACACACTTTATGTTAACTACTCTGCCAAAAAAGTTTCATATCACTTGTTATCTTCGGAATCTCCTGATGGAAACCCATGCTCTTCCTGTGTGAAAGGCTTTGCCTTGGATTGAAGGCACAGCATTTAAACTGTAAATCTATCCCTCTGTGTGCAGACTTTTGAGCAAGGTAAAACACTTACAAGGAACAGGTTGACTTTTTAGCAACTCATGAGTATACTAATAGAATTAACCCCTTTGTCCCTTTTATATTTCTTCTGCAGACAGTAAAGCTAATGTTACGTATTGCTTCTTCTCATAAATACTTGCAGGTATCACCTTCTGACACAATTTTAAGGAACAGCTACAGCCCAACCATTTATTTTAGCCCTGGAGTGATTCCACAGATGTTAATTAATCCCCATGCTACTTGTTAGACCTAGTGATGAACAAATCTCTAAAGGGCCCTGAGAGTAAAAAGTGGCTAATTCTAGAATATCTGCAGCTTAGGACCTTTGTAATGAGGAAAACACTGACTCAAAAACAAACCTTCTGGCTTTATCCAGTGACAAAATAATTAGGTGTCACATTTCAAAATTTAGAAAATCTGAAAATATGTGAACTGATGCAGATAGAAGATACCACAGCTGTATATGCAGCATATATCAGTTCTGTCTCAGTGAAAAGCACTGGAAAAACTAGAGCAAAACTACTAGGGAAAACTACTTCTGAAGAAGAAGTAGCACTGCTATGTTCTTCGGTCTTATTGCACACTTTCTAATGCCACCATTTTTAATCAAATGGCTTTGGACAATGACTCAATATCAGGCATCTGTGTGCAAAGCAGTTTAGATTTCCAGATGTCCAGAAAGCTCACTGCTACTATTCATACAAGTCTAGGACATGTTAACCTCTTGTGGATGCAACAGAGAGGCATTCCAGCTTATCTGACAGGTAGATCATGTTGGATCTGCCACCATTCTGAAATGGGCTAGACAGATGCAGCTCACCTTTCCTTTTGCAAGTTTATGAAACAGACCAGTCAGGTACAGCAAGAGAGGATTGCACAAATTGATTCTGCCTGCCACTTTTCCTATTTGCAAATCAATTCCTCCAAAACACTTGTCTCCCTGCTGTGCTCAGTTCTTCTCAAGAGGTAATATGATTCAGAATTAGCCTCCATGTGTGGAAATGGCAAGGTGGCAGTCTTAGACCCGAGAAGCTAGGCTGCTCATTCCATGCAATAGAAATAAAATCTCTAAAAAAAATAAGCAGCTCTAGCAGCCAGATTCAATGGTTATTAAAGGCCTGTTTCTGTTAAAGATACAGACATGCTTTGAGAGAATTTACTTATGTTCAAATTAAGCAATTTTAATTTTGCCTTCCTAACAGCCAGTGCTTTTCTCAAATTCACTCAAATGTTCTTTTAGAAAGAGGTAGTTATAACCTAGTTGTCTATCCATCCAGTTCCTTGGTATCATAGTAGTACCTGAGTCTGAATCTATAGACAAGGGAACTTTTTTCTTCCCATTTGTACTTATTAGCAAAATGGGATTCGTCAAGATTCCATTAAATTGTTGCTGTCCCACAGAATTTGTCCAGAACGCCAATCCATTCAGACTGTTGGAACTGTGGTATAAAAATGGATCTTCTTTGGACTGCTAGGAGAAGTGGGACAAAGTGTGTCAAAGAAAACTAATAGTAGAAAACTAATGGTAGCTTCATTAGGAGGAGCCTCACCAGCAGGTTGAGGGAAGTGATTCTTCTCTGCTCAACTCTCTTGAGTCCACACTTGGAATACTGTGTTTAGTTCTGGGCTGCCCAGTACAAGGGAGAGATTGAGTTCCTAGAGAGAGTCCAGTGAAGACCCACTAAATTGGTGAAGGGATGGGATCATCTCTTCCATGAGGAAAGACTGAGATGGATGTGGCTGTTCAGCCTGGAGAAAAGAAGGCTCAGGTTGGGGATCTTATCAATGTGTCCGATTATCTGAAGGAAAGAAGAAAGTAAGTGGAAATCAGGCTCTTTTCAATGGTGCCCAGTGACAGGAAAAGATGTAAAGGGCACAAACTAGAACATGGGAGGTTTCTCTTAATGTCAGAAAAAGGTTTTTTGCTGTGAGGGTGACAGAGCCCTGATGCAGGTTTCCCAGAGATGTTTTGAAGTCTCCTTTCTTGGAGATACTCAAAAACCATGATCCTGGGAAACCTGGTCTAAGTGTCTTAGCAGCAGTTTTTGGGGCAGATGATCTCCATAGGTCCCTTCCAACCTGAACCATTCTTTGATTCTGGGACATGAAACTGTAGGAAAGCTGCCAATTCAGATCCAACTTATACCAGATTTTCACTCTTAGTATGAAGACAAAAGGCTCAAACATTCCCCATTATTAGTACATAACCATTACATCGAACAGTTCTTTTCAAAAGTGAAATACGTCCTTATCATTGTTATTAAAGACATATTTTGATTTGTCTACTTTTTATTATGGTAGGCCAATGCAGAATTGTGCATTCATTTAAATTGGGAAAAAAGAATCCATCCAAAGCAAAAGTTTCAAGATAGGTTCCAACATACTGTTAAGATCTGCAGCATGCACTATCACCAATAAGAACGTTTTCTGAAGTTGCTCTGTAAATTGCAAATAACCCAGCCTATATTCATATCAGATAATGGAGCTTTCAGTTTCAGAGAGTAGGTAATTTCACTAGCACTCATATACATTTGCAAGATTTCTTTGATATTTTGGAGACAAAACATCTGAGCTGAGGAAATTGTAACTCCATCTAGCTTCTGGAAAACCTAAGAGATTTTTGATGTGACTTTTTGATCCCCTTTCCTAGTAAACCCCCTTCTCAATCATGTTTCTTTGCACATGCATGTGGAGGGTCAGAGTTTCTCCTGAAGGTCAAGCATTCAGAACTACCAGTATGGTCTCAGCTCCCTTATCTTCCTCAAATGTCTCTGCTTTAACTGCTTTATTTTCACACATGAGAATTAACTGGGTATTGAAGGTATACAGCACAGAATGAAGAAGCATTTGTTTAAGTTGCCAATTTATAAGTCTTTATAGATAAGCAGTTTTGAGATACCATAAAAACTAATACAGTAAATGACATACTTTAAAAAGGGCCCTGAAAATGTTTCTATATTCAACTAGATATGAGTGAAAGAGTAATTGCAGGAATTTCACAGTGAATCTAATACTTCAACCAGTGTTAGCCACGGGGACAAAATGATATAAGTTATGGCAATTTCAAAAAGAAATTCTTTATAAAGAGCAGAAAGCATCCTGGGTAACAATGCAAATCACCATGTCAGTAACCCTAATTAAATTTAACCTATCTTACAGTGTGGGATAGTGACTGAAGAAAAAAGAAAGTTAATTTATTTTGCCAATCTCTTGTAAAGTGTGCCACATGCTTTCTCCCTTTCCTTGGATTAGAGATCTGTAGGTGCCTTCCATTCTAATGGGAAAACAAAAGTAAAGACATAGAATTGCAGGTTTTCAAGCAAAAGACCTAAACTAGCACAGAGTTTTTTCACTCTTATAGACTTCAGAGCTGAAGCATGGCAACTACTGTGCTAAATTCAACATCTTATTTTTATATGTGAATCCAGAAACAGAATTATTTGTCTGTCATAAGCTTTATAAGAAGGATAAGAAGAAAGAAAAAATGCAATATGGTTGGACCTTGCGTTTCTGAAAAAAAAAAAATCAAATTCCTAATGAATTAGCTATTTTCATTTATAATTCTAGTCCTGGGTGTTTCAGATTAGGGACTCAGTGCAGTATTCTCATGCATCTGCAAGATATGGAGCAAGAACATTAATGTGTAAGACGGGCCATTTTTTTTTATATCGACTGTTTAAAAATCCTACCCTAAGCCCCCACAGAACAAGTTTTTTTTTTTGCCTAAAGAGTCTTTCAAAAATGGTTATTAATTTGAATTTTTGGATATGGAATACATGGTTGAATGACTTTTAAAAGAAAATTAATTTTGGAAACAAAACTACAGTCTGAGCTATAAGAAGGTTGAGATGGTGATGATCAAGCTACCTACAGTTCTCAAAATCTCCACATTTTTAGGAGTCTCCAGCATGTCTGAGTTAGAAATGGTAAATTTAGCAGTGATACAAGAGTTTCATCTTGGTAGCTATCACTAATGCTGATGAAGGGTGTTATTGTTGCTCAGCCTTCCTGTTAAAAAAGCAAGAGAGCTAAAAAGATATTGAAGGCATCAAAAGTGCAAAACAGGTGGAAGCATCTCAGATACTGAATCAAATATCATTACTAGAAAAAGCTTCTTTCATATGAAATGTTTTTTTATTTGGCTGCCTTTTTTTTTTTATTATTTATTTTTAAATTCCACTCAGAAGAGTGATGGATTTTTTGCCAGTGCAAAACAAAACAAAGAGTCCAAAACAATAAAGGAACAAGATTATTGAGTACAACATTAGCCAGAATACTCCAGAGTAAGATCAAAGTTCAAATTCCTATTATACAAGCTCCAAGAAAGTGAATTAGTCCATATTTTCTCCAGCAGTATCCTTAAACCAGGTTGAGGAAAGGTGTGCTGTGGAAACAGTTTTACTTCTTAGAGAGATTAAGCATTCACCAGGCCAAATTGTCTTTCACTCTATCTGCTAAAGTCTGTCACCTCAGGTGTTAGGTAACTAATTATTAGTCTCTAATGAAAACGAGGTTATAGAGATGCTTAAACTTGTGGTAATGTGAGAGAGCTGACCCTGAGTAGGGTTCCCTTAGTCAACCACTAAGGGAGAACCATGTCATGTGATGTCTGAAGTCTCTTTGTGATTATTTTTAAACCAGTTTTCTTGTAAAATGTTTCAGTTTCAAGGAATCAGCATTTTCCTATGAAGAGAAAGACAATGTCCCATCAGACATTTTCCAATCATTTTTATTTTGATGTATCTCAAGTTGTTTCAAAACAAAGTATATCTATGGGGAATTGCTCAAATGGAAGAAAAGAATCTAGTGAAACTGTTTATAAAGGATAAATATCAATTTCTTCTTATGGACCAGCACTCCCTTCCGGAGAAATAAATTCTAATATTAACACAGTGGTGAATGTATTGTTAAGCACATTTGTATTTGTTACTGACCAGGTAATACCCTGGCATTATTTCTTAGTGTTTGGACCATTTGGATCTAAATTATTGAGAACTCTATTGAAAATAATGGGTGACTTATACAGAAAGCCTGTTGTGATTTACTGGAAAATGTCCACATTTTCTCCAGTGGAAATGACTTGCATAAGGTGGCAATGAACTGGAAAATACAGAATGTACTTAAAGGAGACATAATCAGTTGGGAAACTGAATGGATTCAATATCAGAACCTTCCACAGTCTTCTTCCACAGTTACTCAAATGTGCCTGTATTACTATATCACTATTTTCCAAGGTATATTTCTTTGCATCCATTTCCCAAATGAATTGCCCTATTCATATTTGTCTCTCTAATCAGCCCTTTTCAATTTAGAGTGGTGCAACTATCCCATTCTGGGTAGGGAGAACTCCGTACAGACCTTAGCAACTCATAGGCACAAAGCAGTTGAGCACACACAGTAGCTGTGCACAGAATCAAAGCAACTCTTCTTTTGCTCTGCAAAGGTGGAGTTTGACAGTGCAGGTTTGCTGCTGAAATGTGCTATTTATTTTTTAAGGCTGGGCCATTTCACTCTCCTGCAATGGAAGCTCTGTTGTGAAGTCGTTGATGTAGGAAAATGCTAACTTTCTCCTTAGGCTACTTTCAAGAAATGGCATCAAAAAGACCTGACTTAGAAGACTTCTGCTTTTATTAATAACACCTTGAAAAGGACTAGGAAGCTTGTAGAAAGGTCAGTGTTGAAAGAAAAATGTAAAATATTATTAAAAAGAAAAAAATTCTCTTAACCAAATGTGACCATCAATCATCAGCTCTTACTTTTATGCAATCAACATGCTATTTTCTGTACTTTTGATACTATTTTACATATGTAAAGTTTATTCCAGGCACCATATGACTGTAAAAAGAACAGTTCTTAATTTCTAAGATTATATAATGGAAAACTTATATTGGCTCAAGATCCTGCAGAACCCTGGCCAGTCAGATTATTTTTTGCAGGTGTTCTTGGTGAGTAATGTCTCTCCACTCATAAGCTGTGAGTTAAAAGATTTAAAAATAAACTGAATGTTACTGAGGAAATACAATAAAACACTAGCTTGGGAAAACTGAATGAAATATCAGCAGGGGGTGGGATTACTGCACCCAGTGTAGTTTGCCAAAATTTTCAAATCCAGTCCTTTCAAGTGATCTACCTGTGAGGCTGATGGAGTGCTAGGTTCTGCCTTTCTCCTTCATTTGGTGGCTTGGTTTTTCTTTATTCTGTCTTCACTGTGCACTCAAGTTTATCGGCATCTTACAGGTGTGTTTGAACTATGTGAGGAACTATTCTACTATGTTAACTGGTTATACAGGTATAACCGTTGTACTAGTTAGAAGTAATCTCTTGCAAGAGTGAATGCCATCCAGTAATCTGACTTACAGGCTTCAGGTTTTGGTGTCTTTACCGCAAGAATCATTCCCCAGACTCAGTCACACACATACCTCACTTTACAGTTCCCTGTGATGATAGGAAAGATGTCACAAGTTGCTGCCATGGGGCTGATCTCTGAGTCCACAGTGAGATGTTTTTTCATGTTTGCTACCACATGACATGTTTGCAATTGCTTTATTGTCCTTAACTGGCATTTTTTTAATGGGAAATAGCAAAAAATAATCTATTTATTTGGAAATAACCATTTGTGATACTCTTTTTTCTCTGGGCAATTTACTTCTTTTTCCTCTCACATGAATGTTGCTTATCTTACTCCTCTCTCCTTCACAAAGCTCTTAATTTTTTCTTATACTTCACGAAGTGACAAGGAGACAGCTTAGCTCCGACACATGACAGAAAACACATACCAGATAAATTTTTATCATTGAAACTACACTAAAACTGGAGTTATGGGGGTGTCATTGGTCTGTGTGCTCTACAAAGCCTTATAAATGTCCACGAGAAACCAGTCAAAACAATGTGAAAGTTATGAACTCAAACACTCCTGACTAGTGTTTTAAAGTCATTGTTTTCTAGGCTTATGTGTTCAAATAAAAAGAGAGAAGGAAAGAGATTTCTCAGCTAATGAACACTGATTGAAAACTCCCCTCTTAAACAACGGTCATTTATTTTGGCTAAACAAAATGGGAACAAAAAGAGAGGTTAAATTTTAGAACAAAATTAATAATGCTAATTTAACTCCTGATGTTCCTTATTTTTTTATATCTCTACATTGCTGGTCTTAAAAATTCAGATATTTGTCAACACATAATTTAACAAAAACTAGAAGCAAAAAAAATCATCTGTTTAGGCCATTGTCTGAAATAGTCATGCTTAGAAAAATGAAAATAAAATACAACCCTAAAAATGGGTGAATTTAAAGCAGTCACAGTGAAGTTCTTCTTTGTGATTCAGAAAAAGGATTCTTTTATCCAGTGAGTAGGTACAATGAGAACAGAGGCAATCATCTAATAAAAGTGAGAGGACAAGTCATGTTCCATCATACTTACTAAATTGGTGGTATGATGGTTTTTAATCATTTCCACAGACCACGATATCCTATTTTTCTACAACAATAACAATGATTTTCAGTTATATTGAACTCTTCAAATTAACCTAGATAAACCCCTAAAAAGACGAATATTTCAGTAAAGAATCTCCACTTATATCCAAAACTGACTGTTCTTTACCAGAACATCTGATGTAAGATTTCTTTAAATAATGTAGCTTTGAGATTGTGTTGATGAATTTGATATTGACTTGGCAAAACCAGAATGTAAATATACTCTCTTTATATCTCTTGTATGTATACATTATCATTCTGTAGATTTAGTAAAATTGTAAGTCAGTGGAAATTCTGAAGGTTATTTTTTATTCTTATTGAACTGCACAGTTCCTCATCAATAACTTTTAAATTACCTTCCAAGCATGAATGTCATCCCTACCTTTTACAGATGAAGATACTAGTGCACAGAGAGGAGTAATTAATCCCAAACTCTCACAAGGCATCATTATGACATACCTTCTACAACTTCCTCACAAGGGGAAGCAGAGGGGCAGGCACTTTTCTCTCTGGTGACCAGTGACAGGGCCCAAGGGAATGGCCTGAAGCCACATCACAGGAGGTTTAGGCTGAATATTAAGAAGAGATTCTTCACTCAGAAGGTGGTCGGACACTGGAACAGGCTCCCCAGGGAAGTGATCACATCACCAAGCCTGTGTGAGTTCAACAATCATTTTCACAATGATCTTGAGCACAATGTGTGATTTTTTGGAGGTTGTTCCATACAGGGCCAGGAGCTGTACTTGATGGTCCTTGTGGGTCCTTTACTGTTCAGGTGATTCTATGTTTCCATTAGTCACTGATTCTAGATGCTAGTGATATTACTATTTGATAAAGGTAGATCAACTCAGCTTTAAAGTTAGTTTATTTTTCATTGATACTTGAACTACACACACAAAATATACTCACCTGAGTAAACTAACTTGCATGTCCAAAATGATCATCAGTATCTCTAAATATCTATTAAGACATACAATTATATATCTGACAGTGTGAACAAGTAATTTAGAATGTAATGGTTAGCAATTAAATGTTTCACTACATGTGTCAGCATGTAAAAATTATGAACCCTGTTTTCAAGTCTATGAGAGGTAAGACAAACACTAGTTATAAATGCATTTATATTGCAATACCAAAACAAGTACTGCTAAGACATCTATTTTCTTCTAAACTATTGCCAACAGACTTGTGCAACATTCACTTTATAGCTATATCATCAATCAAAACATATGTCTCATTTCATATATAGCTACCTTTGGAAATCACTATATGTTTCATATTTGATCTAGATTTATAACCTTTAATTTCCCTATATGGCTCCGGATACTGTATTAATTTATACAGTTCTTTGTTAGTGTGTTTCATAAGTGCTTTGAAATTGCTTGTTTAATGGAAAATGTAAGTCCTGAAATGTGACCTTGCATAAATTTCTTTTCTCTATAAGAGCAGGTGGCTTACCTTTTGTTAATTTTTATCGATTACATAAACATGTGGGTTAGTTCTATGGCCCAAAGTCTTGGAAACATTTACTACATTAAAAATAAAAAAAAAGTAAGTTATTACTAGGCCTGCTCACTGCTCTCAAAATCTCATTTAGTCCATATATAAAACAGCCAAAATTTTGACTTTGCTGGGATAGCCTGCAAGTTTTTTCTTAATTTCAGATATTTCAAGTCTGTAAGTCACCTTTATCTTTTTGGAATGCAAATGAATTCTAATTTAAGGACAACGGTGGGTTCAAATGTAGGAAAATGTTGGTGTGTTTTTGCTGATAGCTTACATACCAGATAGTGCCAAAGATTTGAAGTCCTGTGTTTCAGGGAGAGGAAAAAAACCCTCAATAATAAAATAAATATTGGGACATTTTTGTAAAATGGAGAACAGGGGGTTCCAGCTAGGTGAGTGTTAAATACAACAATAATGTTCTTAGTTTGATTGGGCCACTTTGCACTAAATCTGAGAGGCAGTTAACGACCGCTGACAGTGAAGGGCAATGAAACAATTAGACACTTCTATTTAAATAATTCATTTGCATTCTGAAAAATGATCAGTCATCAGCTTTGCAAGCTGCATCTCAATCACTTGTTCTGACTCTGCTGCACTACATTTTTCCATTTTCCATTTTAGCTCAAGATAAAAGTCATGAGTCAATTGCAACTTTGTTCTGCACATTGCAAAATACTTTAGTGGTAACTGACATGAGTATCTGGAGCTTTGTGTGGAGAGAGAGGGAGGAAGGATAAGGGATAGGGAAGAAGAGAAGTTCTGCATGCTCATATTAAGCAGGTGTAGGTGCTTGTGTAGAATTATGAAATGTGCGAGGATATTATAGCATGTGCAAAAGAAGACAAAGCGGTTAAATGTCAGCAGAGCCAGAAATACAGTGCTGCAAATGATTTGGAGGAGAGGTAATGAAGGAAACTTTGTAAATTTATGTCAGCCATAGAACTAGCTAAAGAGCTTAATCTCTATTTTAGATCAATGATATAAATAAGTTAAATAGCATGTTATCTTGTTACCATCAAAAGCAAACCAGAATATTACTGGAGACACAATGTTTTGCTGAGTACTACTGATGCATAAATGACAGATAGATCTCCACCTAGGGTCAATTAGAGCACTGAGGTGCAGAGACACAGGTGGCTGATACCTTGCTGCAGCTTTGCATGTCTTCCAAGGTGGTGTGCTGCATGAACCCTGGATGCACTGACTGCACCCACCAGTGTTGACATAGGATGGATACTGCTTCTGGAGCCAAGGTGCTTATATTGATTTTTTTATAGGTTCACAAGAAACTTGAAAAACTTCTAATAGTTTAAGCAGCATGGTCCAATGTTTACAACAGGAGTTTAGCATATATGGAGCTTGAAATCATTTTATGTTTGTGAGACACTGAAATAACTCAAACAATCGTTCATTTGCAGAAGAAGCAGGTGCTTTGCCATGGCCAGGTTTGCAGCCCCTAGTTGAAGGGGAGGAGGAGAGTTTTTGGGTGTGTGGTGATGAAACCTCTGATCTGCATAATAGCCCAGGTGCAGAGGGGGTATGCATGCAGATGAGGTGGGATAATGCTTTTTATCATGCCAATGGTCTCCCTTCTGAGAAGGCTCAGGTGTAAAACTCACTCCTCCCCACTTCCGGGGGTGGGGGGGACGGGGTTAGGCAGGAATGGGGAGGGGGGGGAAGGCACTGGGACAGTTACACTAAACCTGAAGGTATTCATCCTTCTGATAAGCCACAACTGGCTCAACTACACAGGCTTGAGAAACCACGGTCAAGTCTTAGAAAGTATCATAAACAATCAAAAGCTCCTGAAGTAACTCAGACTCATTTCTAGGGTCTTCCACCAGAGGACTGCACATGATTCATAGTGTTGCATTAGACAGTATAAAAATCCATTCCCCAGGGAAGGTACTTGGGTGTTCCCACCTGAGCCTGAACATATATTACATCATTTAACTTCATGGGCTGCTCCCACCCCCAATGGATCATGACGGTGACCATCACTTCAATTGACTGACATCTAAATTACAAAAGTCAAATCTCTTTAGTAGATCCTTTGATGGGTGGATCCTCTTTGTTATCTTTCTTTTCTCTTCGTTTCCTTATATATTTTCTTAATTGATATTTTCATACTTTTATATTGTTATATTTCTACAAATAGGAAGCTACATTATCTCCTCTCCTTTGCGACCAAGTTGTTCTAAAATAAACCTGCCATATAGATATAGATATATACACACACACACCAGTCATTCAGTGTTCTTTCACTCTAATCTGCTCCAAGGGATCTATTAAGGAGAACCTCAGTTACCCCGCCTCACAGGTGTGTCATAACAAATGTTTTAGTTGCTGTTTGGCCTTCATAACCAAACTCTCTGTGGCTCAACTTCCTCTTCTGTAAAATATGATAATCATTGCTGTCTTTTCAATATTAGAAAAAACTCTTGTATAGAAAGTATTACCATGCACTGTTGGAGGAGAGGAGAGATACCAGCTGTGGAAGAACAGCTTAAACAACCCAGATCTGTGACTGCTTGAACTATGGAAACTACATTCTGCATTTATGTGGACTGCTGCTATGTTTAAGGACTGTTTGCTGTTTGAAGTCTGTACCCAGTTTGAGGATTTTAACATGTTATATGTCTTTTCCTTTGTTTTACTGTGTGTCCCTGCTGGAATTTTCCATCCGTCAATGGCTTGTAACTCACCTCTGATTGGTCCCTGCTTGCAGCAGGGTAGCATTTCCATGTATGGTCTGCACCTGCCACTGTATCCCCAGATTTGGAGGCTTTTTGCCTTGTATTGCAAACCCCTCCCAGGCTCTTCCCTAAACCCCTCCCAAGTTCCACCCCGTTCCAGAACCTTCCCTACTGATCCTATATAAACCAGGCACCATTTCAATAAAAAACTTTTTCCTACCTCATACCTCGGAGCGTGAGCATTCCATTCTTGTTATCCAGCAGGACCACAATTCACTGTTCTAAAATACTGATCCTGCCAAAAAGTTAGGGGGTTTTTTGTTGTTCGGTTTTTTTTGTTTGGTTTTTGTGGTTTTTGGTGGGTTTTTTTTTGTGGTTTTTTGTTTTATTTTGTTTTTTAACTTTGATATCCAGGGAAGTAGGCAGATAATCAGCTACCACAGTCCACCAGCAGAGAACTGTGGGGAGTTTTGCTCAGAGGTTGTGTGGCTATCAGAGCAACTAATAAATGCATCACTGCCTTTATCATGTGGCATCTAAGCCCTGAGAAAAGCTTTATGATTCTCAGACAAGTCTTTCTCTCACGTGAAAGAAAGTTCACAAATAACTCTATCAAAGAACTGATATGCTAACAAACTACATTACAATTGGAATTATTTAGATAATGAAGGTAAGTTTGGATGTCAAAGTGAAAATGACAGAAAAAAATCTGCATTGTAAGAGTAAGTGCTCTTTTTATTTAACAGTTTAGACAAATATTTTTGAAGACTTTATTCTGCATAAGAAACAAGTTCAGAGTCAGTGGGTTTTAGAACTGTTTTCTTTAACTCTGGTGAATAGAAATTAATGGTTTTATTTTAATTGTGGAAGGCAGCTGTTTCCTTGTAAAGCAGGTTTGCTTTGTAAATTTACTTGCTAACTCATATTTCTTAGAAAGTCTAACAATCTATTATAGAAAAAATACCCCAACTTTCAGATTTCCTTTTTTATGACTGCCATTCTACAGTGCTATCATTATTCAGAGTGCAAGGATAGAATAATTTCACTAGACACTGCTATGACTTTTGCAGGTTATGTCAGAAAACTCCTCTAAATCTATGTACCAGCTTTTGCCCTGATGCTATCATACAGTCTACATAGAGCATAGGTATTTGGGTGCAAATTATCTCTTCATAAGACATAGTATTCTGACAATTCAGTTATTGCCAAAATATTCAATGTTTAAATAGTAGAATTTAGGAAAACTGAGGAAAGTTAGGTTGCTTGTTTTTATGACTGAAAAATTCTTAGTACCTAGGAAAAGGAAGCAGAACCCAGAATATCAGCAGGTGTATTCTAGCAAATTAATTTGGAGTTAGTATTATCAAGAAAAAGACAAAGCCCTCTCAGCTCACAAACAATCTCTCCACAAATTCATCTCCTATGAGTGTGATTTAGAAGATGTAGTGTACAGTGGATTTGGAAATGGACTGGAGCATGTCTCTTGTAAGGAAAGGCTGAGAGAGCTGGGCCTCTTCAGGCTCGAGAAGAGATGACCTCATCACCATCTATGAGTATCTGAAGAGAGGGTTTCAAGAGGATGGAGCCAGGCTCAGTGGTGCCAAGAAACAGGATGAGAGACAACCATTCTCTTACTTAATTTACATGTATGTAACCATGAGTGGACCTTAAGATTTGTGTCACTTTTCTTCCTGATTATAAAGATTCTGATTTCTGATTATTTTCTTTCACTGATTATAAAGATGAAATTTTGATAGCATCCACTAATATTGCTACTTCTGCTTTTGTTATTTCCTAAAAACAGTATCATGAAGAGTAGTATATTTAATGTTTAGTACTGAACAGGGCTTTTTGGTGTTTTTTTACTTGGTTTTTTTGTTTGTTTGTTTTTGTAAAACCTCATGACTGGTATCCTTTTTAATGTTATTTAATGTCTAACTTAAATATTTTTGGCCTAAATTTTGAGTTACTTCAGAAAAGAAAAGATAATGACCAGGACACCTGCATTTGGATATTTTGTTTCCAAAGTTCTGTCACATTTAATAAAATATTTCTCTTGTGCTTTCTAAACTAGACATGATCTTGAATCATGAGTGTGAACACTCTGAAATACAATGTTTGAAATTTGGCCAAATTTCTGTCCATTGCTTAATGCCAGGAATGAGGCTAATTTTAATTTGCTGTGCTGAAACTTCTGGTCATAAAAACTTTCCCCTTTTGTCTTTCTAGAATCTGCCAAACATCATTTGACCTGCATAAGGAAGCCAAGTAAAAGAAACAAACACAGTCCATCTAGATCCAAAGAAGTTTTCCATCACGCTTTAAGTTACTTAAATTGGGCTTTAATTTACATGTTAGATTTAATATCATACTCATTGCATATTAATTAAATATCAATTGATCATTACCAGTGCATTTAATGACATGTAACAATGGCTGCATATAAAATATACAGACACTATTATTACACTGTCCTTAAGCCTCAGTATATCTGCTTGAAAAATTACTAGTGCTTCAGCAATACACAGTAGCTAATGCACCTCTACATCAATTCATTTCTGTAATTGATACAAGCAGGAACCAAGTAGCTTCCAAGAGCCTGTATTCCTGTCCTTGTACATAATCACTAGGAGCATCATAAGGTTGCTTCTTATTATTACTTTTAAATCTCTTTAAATTCTATCAGTACTGTGGGAAAATAGCTTGGGGTAGAAAGATAACAATAATATGGAAATTATGGGAGAAAATATGGTTGCTGCTCCCTGGATGGAATACAGTCAGCATACCTGACCTCACCCACACAATACAATCTAAAGGAGACTAAATGGAGGGTGGAGCAGAGTGGAGACCCCTCGGCCAGGCTCTGTGGAAACCCTTGCACAGTAGAAAAGTAAGTATTATTCTTTAGCTGATAAGCTGCACAACAGCTGAAAACCAAGAGAGATAAAGGAAGATGTCTTGCTGTTGAATCAACAACCATGGTGAAATCACTCTCCTTGGAGTGACGCGTGTCCCCATCCCAAGATTATCTCAGATACTCTACTGAGACACCTAACCCTGACTGACCACCCCTCACTGAGTAAAATGGATGACTAAAGTCACTCAAGCTGCGACTAAATGTAGAGAAATAGTATAAAAGTAAGTTAAGACTGGGGAGAAGTCAGGGAAGAAGACTTCTGTGCTTAGCTGATGGACTCAACCTGTCTTCTCCTCCATAGGGATATCTATTGGGTAAAAACTGTACTCTCTGCACACTGAATGGTTATCTTGAGCTAGCTCTTGTTAGGGATTAGAGTTTGTTAGTATATTGCTTTAAGTAAGTTTTTGTAGTCATATACTCTCCCTGACAATCCTTGAACCTTAACCTGTCACAATTTTATTAATAAAGAGTGTTATTTCATAAACTGTTAAGGTGAGTCCTTCCAGGGCACTAGCAGTCACTGGCAGTGGGCAAAGGTGTAGAGACCCAGGAGGGGGTCTCTCTGTTTGGTGTGTCACCCTGAACAAGTTTGTCAAAGTGCCCTCCGATCTGGTGAACTGCTCAGTGAAGGGTCCCTATAACAGGACCCTGACAGACTGGTCAAATGCAAGGGTCTTGATTTTCCTTGGGCACTGACAGACTAATCAAACACAAAGTGCTTGAATAAAAAAAAAAAAAGCACCAAACAAGGAATAAAAATTACATGAATATAAAGGTAGAAATATTTAACTTGGAGTTCACCTCACAAGACTGAATAATTAGTGTAATTTTAGAGTGTATACTCATGACTATGGTCAAATTATGAACAATAGTAAGTACTGTACTATCAACATCCTAAATTGCATCAGTCTGGAGGTGTCATGGATTCAGAATAACTCAGCAAACATTGTATGAAAGTGGCTTGTATTATTTGATGACTAGAGGTACCAGTAAAACTACTTCTCTCTTCCTTTGATTTCCACTGACTAATGTCTGGGCAGATGACTGACACAGAGAAGATGATGCCTTGATTGGTGTCTATTTCTCGCTTTGTAACAAGTGACTTCCTTGTGGCTATACTGCATGTACCTGTTCTGCCAAGTGAAATTGGGTTAAAGAAATCAAACTTTTACCTGATGTTTCTGACTTGAATTTGTGGGCTCTCACACACCATTTAATAGTAACCACTGTTGTGGTTCAAATAGTGTGTGTGTAAACCTTAATCTGGCAGTACCATAGGTTTCTCAGTGATGCAGTATTTTAGTAGTACCACCTTACTCAAGTCACTTTCAGTCAAGAAACAGCTGATTCTCAGAGTCGGGCTCAGAAGCAGGTCAATCAGGCATGATCTAATAAAGAGTAACATGTTCTCAAAACTTCAAAAGGAATATAAGCTGAAGAAAAGACTTTTCTTTCTATATAGGCTGGAGGTCCAAAAAATAGAATGGGATGGATTTGAATAATAAATAAAGCTTTCTTTTATGAGTTTAAGTACTGATACTTTTCCTGCTCTTTCCAAATTAAACTTATTTAATTCTATTGAATGGACATCTTTACTGCCTTATATAGTTAGATATGCTCTAGTTTGTAATCTTGTTGATTATTCAGTGTTTCTAATGCTTGCCACTTTAATTTTTTCATTTCTTAGCTATGTGAAGGGGGAAGTAATTTTCTTGTCTCTGTCCTCACTTTGTGAGAGATCCCAAATAAAAACAACAAAACCCAAAAACTCACATTTAGTTGGAAAGAAGATATAGCTTGCACCTACATCAGAGGCTTTGAATGCTCCAACATTATTAATATTTATGTTTAATTCTTCTTAAGAGAGAAAGCTGTCTCATTTTTTTCCATTTTGCAGATGAGGAACTGGGAGAGGAGAAAAAAAAGTTTGGAGGAGGTTTAAAATGTTACAAGGGATTAATAAGTCACTTACGGCCAAGCTTCTAAATATTTATTTATATGTAAATTTTTCTTCATGCTCATAGTTATATATCAGAATATAGCTTTTTGTTCAATATAATTAATATCAACATATTTGACTAAAACATTGAGGTAAAATAAAACAAGGGATTTCCTGCCAGCAACAAATCAGGGGAGAAAATGGCCAGGAGGCCAAATTCTTGTCTGTCTAATTTATATCCTGCACAACATCACAGAGTTCAGAGTTGCTGTATGATTAATGATTTCTATAGTTAATGGAGCTGTACTAGTGTAATGAAGAGAAAAAATATGGCCCATTGACTTTCATGGAATGACACTGACCATACATTAGTGCAAGTCTGGAGTCTTATCTTGTGCAAACCAATCAGGATTTTCAAGACTATCTGTTGATTTGCTATATTTCAGTATAAAACATGTCAAAACAAGGCTATATAAACCAATGCTTTACCTCCAACAGTAGCTAATGCCAGATATTCAGAAAAAGAAGAAAACCTCAGAAAAAGTTGTGAAATGTTCCAAACTATTACAGGTTAGAATGGCATTTCCCTCCAGTCTCAATTTTTATGCTTGCCTCTGTGTCTAGGTCCATGTCTTACATATTTTTAGCCCAGCTAATGTAACAGTTCACATTCATACCATTCCTCACAGATATGTCTTTTTTAAATTTCTCTTTTTTTCCCCCCCAAAGTCAAAACAAGCTCTTCATATTTGATTGAAATGCATAAATCCTAAATAACTTGGAGGTTAACATGAAATTTTAATTACAGGTGGCTGACCTTCTCTCAATCCTGTTGTCTCGCCAGGAATGACCTTTCAATTTACAACTTTCTGTTGGCCTTTTCAGTTTGACAAGATCTGCTCTCTCTCAGCTTCACAGGTAAATACTATGTATATAAATTGTCTGTGGGAAGCTGGTATTTTGTCACTTTCTGACAGGCTTGGATTTCCTAACCATGACTTACTTGGCATGGCAAATGGCTAGTTGACACAAAACCACAGTCCCAAAGCCATGTCTCAGTATGATAGGACTAGAAATCTCCTCTCAATTGTGTCCAAAAATCTGATATCAGTTAGGCTATAGGTAAATTGAAATATCTGCTGATGAGGCTGACCAGCCTTGACTCATCTTTGAACACTGTTGCTGTTGCCTGCCTGGGGTTGTGGTTCTTGTTGTGTAGGTTAATTGGTAGACACTTGAGAGCAGGGACTGTCTAGGTGCAATACCTAAAGTGATCGGTCTTTAGCTCATGAGATGCATTCCCTAGCTCTATAAAAATTAGAATCTATTATTTAAATATACGGTTGGGGGTTGGGGGTTTTCTTATGAAAAAAATATTCCCCGAAATATCAACCAACCAAATCAACCTCTAAGGGACCAGATTATTTGAAATTTTGAATCTTAGCTCCTGTCAAATGCTAATAGAACACCTCCTTTCAAAACATCCAGAGATCCAAACTCAGACAGACTGAACTTGGTCATAAATTGAATTTTAATCCCAGTAGTTGCCTTTGCCTGTTCTGGATTACTCTTGGAAAGTAGAACCATTGCACATATGCAGCATAACCGAAAGCATTCACTAGACCTATATGAGTTAAAATTCCTGATTTTTAATTTTCAACAGCAATTTTTAAATGTTATATTTTGATACTAAAGTTTGAGTATTTTGCAAACAGTCTCTATTATGTATTTTCCTAGATTACTATATTTCATTTGTTTTATATAGGTAAGGAATAATTTGTGGTAGTTCTGTGTTAATGACTGGCACATATTTATAATTTAAAAATTATCTAATATAAATATGAGCTAATTATGACCTAATATATATGCAAACTATATATAGATCTACTTATCTATATTCATACACAATTCAATAGTATATGAATCAGGACTTTCTCTGGCACTGTGATAAAAGAGTTTGCATGTCCTATTATCAGAATTACTCTTCACTAAAAGAGGAACTTAAGTCATTAAAACCAGAAAGACAACAAAGTCTTGTATTATTCTGTGTTGGTCAATCTGTCTCTTCAAAATATACTTTTATCACCTGTACCCTCAAAGTTAAAATGTAGTAATGATAACTGTAAGTGATTGAACATGATCTGAAAATAAACTCAGTAAAAACCTGATTATGTTATGGTGTCTTTCTTCAGTGTTTGGAGACGAGTAAATACCCTGCATACTGTTTGTCCTGTGGAATATGCACATGATGGAAATTTAAAATAAAATTAGGGCTGCAACTTCCTTGTGTACATAGAGAAGAGAGATGACACAAATGATAGCTCAGAATGACCTCTTCTGTTAAAATTAGAATTTAAAGTATATTTGCATGACCAAAACAATAATTTTTTTGCAAAACTATGGTTAGTCTCCTTAGCTTCTGACATTTTCACCTTGAGTCATAAGACACACAGACTAGGAATAATGACCTGACACTTACATGCAAATTTTTAAGATACAGTATTCAAATTTTCAAGATATAGTCTTATTAAAGGTAAATGTTCTCCAAACTGATTGTTTTATGGACTAAAATTACTTCACTTGTTAAAAGGGAAGGGATTTCTTACATGTCTGCAACTCAGCTGGTCTACTGTTAGGTCTCTCAATTGTCAGTCACCCAACTGGGAAGGAGCAGACCTGACAGTGCATAAAATAAGCTGTGTACCTAATAGTATGTGGTAATCAGTTTTGTTATATTGATGAAAAGCAGCACTGTCTGGGGCCACTCATTAACTAAGAAAATGAATTATTCTTGTCCCCCCAATTTTCTATTGTATTCCTACATATCCTGAAATATATCCTTTTAACTTTAATATATACTTGTCACTGACTGTTGACATTTTTCTGAATATCCACATGTAGAGTCTAGTGTTTCTGTACAGCTCAATGCCTATTGCTTCTCTTCTTTTACTTACATTTCCCTTGATTGTCTTTTTAGAACACAAAATCAAGTATTGTTTCCATTTTCGTCAAGAAAAGGAATCTGAGAATATGAGTGTTTGTAGCTACAGAATCCGACATTAAGAATGTTTAATGTACCACTGAAATAAACAAGACAAGTCAAACTTAGATTTAAGTACATATAGAAATATACTGATAGAGCAGGTTTTAAACATATATCGCCTTTCTGTGCGATCTTGAGGCATTCCTTAAGCTTAGTTCTAGGAGAAAATTTTAATAAGCTTTGGAGTCCAATTACAGAACTAGAATTTTTTAAAACACCTGCTCAGTGGTTGTCTAACTGCAGTCATACACTTGCAGACTCCTCAGTTGTTCCTGATGTAAAGAATAGGCACACTGGTTCTTCCTATGATTTACATGAGAGAGATGTTGGAGGTGCCTGGGTGGGATTTCAGGTTCTGAGGACTAAGTGTTGTTTCCTCAATGCCCATTAGACTGCTGCCTATTCCCTTGCTATTCCATTTCATTTGCTCTTGTATCTTACAGAGTGAGATTTCAAACTCTGCTTACTTATTCAGTATTTATGATGCTTGATAAACTGTACTTAACAAATGGCTATGATTCTGTGGCAGTGATTAGCCATCTAGATATTTCTCTGAATCTGAGTATTAGGCTCCCTGTGTCTCATTCCACTCTAAAATGAAGACAATTTTTTTGCTCTAGAAAGAAATAACTTTCTGAAGTAAACCATGTGTATTTCTGAAAGTATATTCATTCTTTACTTGAGCTGTTCAGAAACTTGTAAAAAATGCTTTTCTTTTTGTTTTTGGATACTATGAAAGGATGAAAAATCAAGTCAGACTTGGCAGACAATTAATATGTGGAGTGCTATAGGGTATCTTATTGTTTAATTAACACCAACACACTAAATAACCACTAGTACAAGTTTCAGCTGATAAATAACTGAGATTCCACTGGGATAAACTTCCATGACCAAGGAATGGTCAGAGGTATTCTGGAAGGTCAATAGGCAATACTGGCATTAACAGAGCAACCCTTCCAGTTAGCCTCCAAGACCCTAATTGGAAAGGCAGGCCTGGATTACTGTGGTACCCACTGCATTCATTCTCTGTTTAAGAAGATTTCGAGTTTCAGGTCTGGAAATTGTCAGGCTTTGCCAAAGTAAATGAGCTGAATAAGATCAAGGACATATCTATATATATTTCAAATAATCTTTGTTCTCTTTCTCACTCTCTTAGCATTCAGTACCCTACAGTATGATTTACTGGGGGAGAGAGACCAGATGAATTAATACTAATGTCTGACAATGTTGTTCAGATCATTGTAAGTTGAATTTGTGGCACTAAAACTGGTGACAGTAAGCATGGAAAAAAATAATAGTGCTAATTACTTTTCAATAAATTAACTTTATAGTCTTTTGAACAGCCTTTTACTAAGGCAAGTGAGCATCAGTTCCATTACCTGTTAGACAAGACCACTAGAAATCAAAAAGCACAAAGTCTGACAGAGAGAGAAAGCCAGTATGCTGTAACGGTGGGGTAGTTTGTAAAACTGTATAATTACCCCTTCTTTTAATTCAGAGCATAGACAAGTTTGATAAATTCAATTGATGGTAAGGAAGAAATTTAGCAAGGGTGAAGTTACCCTGCTTGTCATCCTGGCATATTCTCCAGAGTCAACTCTATGGTAGGTTCAGGGATGTTATAGACTTGATCTTGATGAAGTAAAATGGAGTTTTTGCTTTTGCTCATAATCATCCATCAGTGATTATAACTAATAAACATTGCATACTGGCTGGCATGACTCATCATGGCTAGGCTTTGCGAACGAAGATTTGAGAAGGGCTCTACCCACGTTTGCTACAAGCGCGCTGGTGGCTAAAAAGGCCAATGCGCGATAGGCAAGTCCGGTCGCAAAAGGCACAGTGGAAAGTCTCCACAGGCTGTATTGGTGAGGCACGGTTCTTTATGTGCTGTCTTTTTTCTTCGAGACTGATCCTGCGTGCACTCTCAAAGGAAGCAGCAGCGTTATAGATGGTGTGCCTCCATGCCTCCCGATTGGAGGCCAGAGCGGACCATTGATGGTGGTCAATATGGCCAAGGCTGAGGTGTTGTTTGAGGGAGTCCTTGTATCTCTTCTTCGGGGCTCCTCTCTTGCAGCAGCCAGTGGCAAGCTAGCCGGCACCGTGTTCTTTAAGGCTGCCTATCTCGTGGAGACGAACTTCACTGAGAGCAGCAATGTCGATGTTGAGCCGTGACAGTTCATGGGCAATTAGAGCAGAACGACGCTCAGGACGTCCACTATCCGCAGTATCAAGCATGGTTCTGATGTTCCAACATGCGAGTGTCAATTTGAACACACCTTTGGNTAGGTGAGACGCAGCGTGCGCGGGACTGGCCCCACTCTTTACTCCTGAGGTTCATCTGCCAGGGCCAAGCAAGCTTGGACGGGGACAGCGAAGTCCTCAGGACGTAGGTTTAGTTAGAGTATCCTTCTCATAGATGGATGGCCTTACAGGGCTAAGTGAGCTCCATCTGCCCGGGTTTGGAGTTAGAGTTGTCCTTCTCCTAGGATGGTTGCCAGGGGGCTTAGAGCCCATCCTGCCCGTGGACACACTTCGTCTGACACTTCAGTTGAGACCTGGCTAGCATGGGAGACCCTACCGGAGGCACAAACCACCGCCAGCATAGCTCGCAACCTCATAAGGGTACGCAAGCTTCTCCCCCGCAACAAGGGGGTGTCCGTGGAGAAGGCTGGCATGACTATACTCATGACAATAGTATGACAATACTATAAGGGGACTCTGATAATAGAACTCCAACAAACTGCATAAAAATAAGATTCCAGCAAAAACTAGACTTCATTAAGGTATTTCTAGAACTGTTTTTCTAAGTTTTCAAGATGCATTTTAGTTCAAAAATTCATCTTAGTTGCCCACAGCACAAATAATGCATAATTGCACTAACGTACTTGGGAACTAGATACTGAAAAAGGTTGCAAATATAAATATAATATAAATAATAACTTGTTTCTCAAAAATTGAATGAAACAAGCAGTATAAGTAAAAAAAATGGATTATGTTTCTAAAAAGATCATTCATGGATGTATACAACTTCTGTTGACATTATCTTTGCTTTACAAAATAACTTTATCTATAGCTAAATCTGGAGTAAGCTAGAGATGTAGGATCACAGACTCTCAGACACAAGTGGACAGGCAGAAGAGTTTTCTCACTTTACTAATCTGAATTATTCGTTCCTAGCTCCATACTTCCTTTTCATTAAAATTCAAAATTTCCTTAGCATAGTCCATTTTGATGTCTCATTTTTGATGACCTATTGATCTCTGGTGGAAGAAGTCCCTTTTTGTCTGCCAGCCTTTTTCATCCATTTGATCAGAGTAATTGTCAGCCTCACCAAGGTCAAGGGCCTGCTGGTAGATAAAATCAGCATTTATATAGAATCCTTGGGAGGTCAACCATCTTCATCTCTCAGCAAAGGGGAAATAAGTGGCAGAGTTTATTTATAGTCTTTTTCTTTTTTCTTTTGTTAAACACTAAATGGGACAGAGTCGTAAAAGAATTTGGTAATGAAAAAGTAGAGCAAATGTCATACATATAGCATTGTAAGAGTTGCAGATCTGCTATACTGTTTCAGATTATTATAAAATAGGAACTGCTCATAGAAAAAGGTTAGACCAGCCCTTTGTGTTCAGTCTTGAGGTTTTGATGGGTTTTTCAGATCTGATATACTCTTTGGTATATAAGGCATGGTTAGGTAATCTGAACCTGGAAATAAGTTTTTGCTTTGGATTTAGCCTAGCATTTACAAAGTTAATTTAAGGTTGTTAAGTGAAGTGTGCTCTTTAATCATAACTTGTCTTATTTATGGTTTATCTAGTGCAACTATTCACCTTTGCTGCACAGAAACAAGAAAAAATTAAATAACTCTACATTACCCTTGCTACATGCCTATCTAGTCATAGCCTTCGGTGTCTTCAATAGCCTTTTATTAACAAAGACAAAAATAAAACTGAGAAGTTGTGGAAGGCTGGCAGCAAAGTGCTGACTGATATGTTCTTGCTAAGGTTCCTCAAACTCTGAGCAAACTGCTAGTTGGGCAGACATTTAATTTTCTTGACATGCCTCCTCTGAGCTGCAGCATTGAACTTCTCCTTTGTATTTAATGAACAATTTATCATATTCCTTCCTTCTAAAAGAGGGTATACATAGCAGAAGGAACAGATATTTTTCCTCTCAGAAAATTTTTGTTACACTTTTCAGAGACCTACCAATGAAATTTGTGTCTGGTTGTGTTCCATGTAGTTCTTCAGTACATTTTCAGACAGCAGAATAAACAGAGACTTGACATATAATTAAATACTATTTGTTAAGTTCTGAACATAAACCCTCCCAGATTTTGAGAGTAAGAATTGCATATTTAAGAGAGCAAATACAGTATCTTTTTTTGGTCTGTTTGTTTGTTTCCACTTAATAATGCCTTATTAGTTTTGCATGTATTCCCATTGTTTGTAGACAAGTGAAGTAGTTGATTTATCTTTTTATTAAAGGCCTGCACTGAAAGCTCACATGGTATCTAGCAACTAGATAAATCCTAAGTATATAAAATATGGTTGTAGAGCTACAACTATGAAGAAGGAGTTTAGTTTATACTAGCTGGCAAGGGAAATCTTTCAGTCACCACAGATTCTGAAGTGAACAAAGTGGCAGCTGTAATGCAAAATATAGAACTGAAAAGGATTTTGAAGTATCCATTGGTGACTTTTCAGATGTTGTTATTTATTTATTTCTCAGAATCTCTGCCCAGTAAATTTCATTTACTACCTCTCTCATTTTCACTTTGTCCCTAATGATAACTGCCTGCTATTGATAATTAATCCAGATAACGACACTCCTGGATATGATGCCACATCTCTGGATACTGAAGTGTGTCCAACATGCCATTAAAATCCCATTAAAGCTTTATTCACCAGTCCCAAATTAAAAATAAACATTGATGGTACATTTGAGAGAATACTGATTGCCCTGACCTTGCAATGCACCTTCCAAAAACTGTAGCAGAAAGGACTTTCATGACGTAAACTGAGATGGTAATTTATTTATTTCTGTTCCAGGGCAAATAGGAGTTCTCTTTTAGCTACTGGAGCTTGAGTGTTCAGTTTGTAACCTGCCACCCAACAAAAGTATAGCATAGTCATACAGTATAGGGGGCATCTCTTTTCCTGTGGAACTTATTACACATTCCTTTGTATCAGTCCAGAAAACTAGTCCTTCCTTACTGATCAGATTTCAGTTGTCATAATTACAGTTTACCTACATATGTCTCACTCCAAATTCAGGTAATTTATTTATTCTCGTAATCTTCTATCACAGTGTTTTCTGCTTTCTCTTTTTCCCAACATTTCATTTTGATTTTTTTTTCTCTTCTTTTAACCTCACTCTTCCAGACAGTTGCTTCAAAGATGCATTTGGTTTCTTATGCTTCATTCTCACAGAAAAAGATGTCCTTTGATTAGGACCAACCCTTGTCCCTTTTTCTGTTTTGTTTTTTTTTCCTACCCTCTCCAGTTTGTTTCATTCTTTAATGCTTTCTGGAGTCATGTCACCATCTAAGCATCTGACATCCTAATTTCTGATCTTTACGATTTTTCACCTCTTAGAAGCTGCAAAGAAATGAATGATGTTTTACCTCAGGAGTTTGCTAAGGGAACATCCCAGAGTTAGAGAAAGCCTCAATACAACTGCACAGTCCTGATCAGTAAGTGTCATGTAGAGAGATATGTGCTCAGAAATCTTGAGTGAAGCAACCTGGATTGTAAATCACAGGCCATTTCTTTGTGCTGTGAAACTTGTCAGACCCTTTTTTATGTTGTTGATTTTTTGGTTGGATAAAAAGTACTGAATAGCAAAGAATTATTCACTAGGATGATTATGTGCAAACAGTGATAATCTTCTAGGGATATAAAGGAATTTCCAAAGAGAAATATTTAAAGTCATGGTTATATAAGAGACTTCCTTGGTTTTTAGGTTCCTTTATTACATTTCTGTGAGAATAAAAGTAAGTTATTAGTTAAAAAAAAAAAATTAATGTCCATTTTTTACCATAGTATAATTCACTTCACATATAGTGAGATGTGGTTTGTCTTTTAGTTCAAATTAGCCCAATGGGCTAAGATATTGATTGTGCAATCTGCAGTTGATGTATTTTTATCTGGATGACAGATTGTAGATGTGAAAATTAAATAGCAGGAGAGAAGGGAGGGGATATTGGTCAGATTTTATTGGATGATTTTTTCATTTGTATGTGGAATAACAACACAGGCACGACCATGACTTGATGAGGCACTGTGATCAAGATACACCTCTGTCATGAAATTCCCCTTTGGCTTCCTTCTTGCTATAAAATTTATGACTACACAATCTCTTTCAGTTCAGCAAATAAGGGCATTTAACCAAAGCTTTTCCCTTTCTTTTACTTTATGCACTTGTTTCAAATGTGCACAGCTCTGGACTGTGATTTGGAAGGCTCTATAGCTGTGAAGTTTGAAGATGGCAAGGAAAGTGGAGGGAGAGCACATTAATTAAAAATTGTCATCTTTTTGTATGGATATATAATCTGAAAATGTAGGTTGTTATTTCTATGTGTTTTGCAAGGATTTTTTTAAAAGAAAAATAGAGGAAAATTTTAATATTACTGACAGGAAGAAAAACAATTCTGAGTAGAGGTTTAACTTTTTCCTAGGAACTATACCACTGTAACAGTACTCAACACAGATATGTTCTTGGCTGTTGTAGTAGCCACAATATTTCTGTAGATACCAGATTACCAGAGTAATTTTATAAACAACTTCCAAGGAGTAGGTCTCTATTGTACAAGTATACTTGTTGATTTAAGAAAGTGCACACATGTAAATCAGTTTTAAAAACCAGATCAATGGCCTTTATTTATTTAGTTGATATAAAATTATGTCACACTTATAAAAGTTTATAATTACTGATGCTTCATGTAAAACATAAAGTTCGGTATGCCCTAAGTGACACAGGAGTCTGTGGAAAATTATCTTACTGATCAGTGCTGAAAGTAACTGTTAGTTAAAATTATTCAAGCAAAAACAAATCCATACTTGAATGATAGAATAAACAGAATTCACTACATAAATATAGTTGTTATTATACAGTGGCAAAATATTTATAAACACAAATGCTAATAAATTAGTCTAATTAATACTACTTGTAGATGACATGTGTTGTATTATACCCATTTAATGAAGAAAAAACCTGAACAAACCACAAATACATACTTGATTTCCTGAGTTTGAATCCTCATGAGTTCCTCCATCTTCTTCACAAAAATGAGGAAGTTCTAAAACCTCCCAGAGCATTCTAACTTTTTTTCCATAAATATCCAACAGAAAAGACTTAACAAAAGAGAAAATTTCACAATGAATTTTTATGATTTACTGTCTGTATAATTTATACTTCTCAGAATATGCTAGACTACTTTAGAATGCCAGAAAATATTTTTAATGTTTCCGTGATCTCCAGTTGTGCAAATTACAGCAATATAAGGATGCTAGAAAAATTCCCCAGGTACTTAATAAAGAAAATTAAACTTCACAATGTCCAAAGTGCTTCTTTTGGAGCATTCCTTTGTTTTCTGATATGGGGAAAGTTTATCATTCAATGAATAATGTACACTGAAAAGTTTTGCAGTATAAAAATTATTTTTTTCTAAATAATGCTGAGCTGTTCAAGTATCTAAACTACTAAATATCATACAGGACGAATAAGTTGCAAAATATATGGAAATAGTGAATTTATATGCTATTCTTTTTTATTTTCTCTTTCATTGTTTGTATTTGTAGGGGAGATGCTTATGAAAATAAAACATTTTCACATGTCAATATGGTGAGGAAAGTTATTATTTAGTATTATTAAGTATTATTTAGTTATAATTATTTACATTAGCTGAGGACCTAACATAATCAAACTCATGAAGGTACAGTTTTTTATCCTATATTAAAACCATGGAACATTATTTCCTCCTCAGATATAACATGAAACCTTGAATCTTTTTATGGATTACAGTCACAGAACACCAGTCCCTAACCAAGGTACTAAAATTCTACACTTTCTAAGTCTGGGGATTCTGGGATTCATATCCAAGGCACTTTTCAATTTTCAGCAGAAGGAAGAATTCATGACAAGATCCTTTGCTTCGATTCTTACAGGCAACTTCAATGAAACAAGAATTTGCCTTGCCTAGGTAGGTCCCTCCAAAATTAAACTGTAGATGTTCACATTTGGAGTCTGTGTTTTGGACTTTGGACTTCGTAATTTTCATTTAGAGGATCAAGTACTAAGTGTTATTTTGAAATAAGTCCCTAAGGGAACTGTGGAAAACAAGTCAACTTAATTCTGCTGTGAACAGTTCTGTGTTGCATAACTGTGTTAGGGAAGACAATGACTCTACAAACCTTTTTGTTTTAATTATGGCACATGACTTTATAGTAAGTGGCACACAATGCAGAACAGGATTTCTAAATATTTTTTTTCCAGATCTAAGATGCATAAAACCTGGTCAAAGAATGGATGCTTAGTGGTCAAATGCTGCCTCAGGTATCCAGATGTAACTGGGGCTCTTCTAAATATAGAGCTGAGTAGACACATGACAAGTGAGGTCTGCTTTCAAGACTAATTCAAGAGCCAGGGGCCTTGGTAGACCAAGAAGGGAAAGATTAATAAACTTAATTGCTGCATTAAGTTTGGTTTTCCCTCATAAGATGGGAATATAACTGTCAGTGAACAGAAAACAATGGCATGTTGTGTGACATGGCTTTGAGAATTTTTTTTTCATTTGTTTGTTTAAAGCAATCTGGTAATGCTTGTATTTCAGCTGAACAAGCTTATCATTTCTACCTGGGTTATACATAAGATAAGATCTAGACCTCTTCAAATCTGCAACTTGATGAAACTATCACTATTGTAATATAGAATAATGAAATTAAAAAGGTGTGCACTCAGGCTGGAAATCCTAAAAACGGGCTGAGTTTTTGTAATGGGGGTTTCCAATCATGTCAAGGTATATAAATGAAAGTCTACCAGATAATAAATCTGTTGTTGGTTTGGGTTTTTTTTTTCAAAAACACACAATCATCACTTAAACAAATATTCCAATGCCTCAGTAATTTCTCCTTGACCCGTGTTCAGAGGTTCCTTCATTTATATGATAACATTTAACGTCTGACTGTACAGACAGGTTTGTGGTGAAAACTTGGTGTTCCTGGCTGGGCGAAGTCTTGGAGCTAAGAACAATGTGAAGGCCACCAGACCGTGATGTGAGTAGGCAAGGAAATCTAGATCCCAGGCTTGCACTCCAAGCTCATCAAAGGGATTTTACTTTAAAAATGTACCCACCAGGTTATATTAAAAGGGCCTTCAGTTCTTTAGATACCTTGAGAGAATGTATGAGAGAAGACACTTCACATTTTTCTCAGAAAAATAGTACACTTTTATAGGCAAACTTTAGAAAGGTCTTGGCTTATTTGCTCTGATCCGCTGTGGCCACCCTCCCACTGTGTTTGCCATTCTGGGGCTGGGTCAGGGTCTCCAGGGGGTGTGGTGTGGGGTGCTGCTGTGGTGTGCCAGTGACTGGCAGCTTCTCCAGGACTACCCCAGGAGGCTCCAGGGGGCTGGTGTGTGAACTAAGCTATTCAATTTACACAGAGCCAATTGTTCTTTTCAGCAAACTGTGCCATAACCCAGGACAAAGTGATAGTAAAAAAATATAATTCTATGTACACCCTTGAATTTAGAGGCAAAACAGGCTAGCAGAATTCTTATAAGAAGTCTTATTTCATTTTTGTAATACAGTGTAAAGGCATTTGTGTAACAAACACTCTTTCAACTAAAAAAAAAAAACACCCAAAAGTCTGCTGGTATTTCCACAAACGCAAGTCAAAGTGAAAAAGAGACTGACACCTGGCATGATCAGATAGAATCAGGAAAAAAAAAACAAACCCAAAACAGAAAGGGAATTAATTTCACTGAAATTCTTATATTTTTATAAAATACTTCTCCTCTACAGGCTTAATCAGGAATGGAATCTGATGACTCCCTACAGAATATTGGAGTATAACTGGAAAAAGAACAGCAAAAAAAGTCCCATAACCTTCTGTAAATGGGTCCATACAAATAAAAAGTAGTCTATAACAATTTATTTTTGATTTTCCTACTGTACTATTTTTGCTGGTTGCTGCCTATACAAAACCTGTGGGAAACTTGTAGATAAAACATTTAATATTCTGCTCTAAATATTAAAAACATAACCAATTTAATGTGAATCTTAATAATCATAATTCATCTCTGAATGTCCTATATTATTCAATGTCCTACTGAACCTCTATGAACTTTTGTATGAAATATAGCAAGACAGCAAAAAATGCTTGTATTTGACTAATAAGTGCAGTATGGGGATGGGTAAAACTAATATTTAGCAATAAATAAAATTTTTATTATAATTATAAAATAAATACTCAACTTTAATATTTCATAGACTATTTTCTTAGTCTAGGGATTGCTGTAAAATATTTTCCAAAATATCTGCTCAGATGGTAAAAGAAGTCATGGGGTCTTTTTATATTTTGTTTCTATTACAGTGCTAGGCAGTAAGCTGGTGGGGAATGTTTACAGAAATAAGTAGAAGTGAATATTGAAGAAAAGGAATACTGAACTTCTAGAAATCACATGACATCTATGTACTAGTCAAAGGTATTCAACGGTGAGAAATTTGGTGTCCAAGAACTACATGAAGATTAATTTCAAATAAACATGTTGAAAAATTAGAAGCTGCTATTATGCATTTAGGAAAATCAAGAGGCAATCTGCAGTATAAATAGGTTACTATGAAATTTGCAAATAGAGTTTAAAAACATTTTTATGCCCAGGGTCATACAATTCTGAGCAATACTTTTTGCCAGGGAATGAACTTTCACAGCAATTCACTGAAGATTCAAAGATACATAGAATAGCTTGTGTTGGAAGGGACTTCTAAAGGCAATGTAGTCCAGCTGCCTGCAAAGAACAGGCACATCTTCAACTAGACCAGGTTTCTCAGAGCCCAGTCCAATCTGACCTTGAATCTTGCCAGGAATGGGGCATCTACGACCTCTCTGGGCAACCTGTGCCTATGTTTTTTCATCCTCATTGTAAAAATTCTACCTTATGCATCTAGTATAAATCAACCCTCCTTTAGTTTAAAACCATTACCTCTTGTCCTATCACATCAACTCTGCTAGTAAGTTTATGACCATCTTTTACTTTTAAGGCTCCTTTTAACTATTGAAAACCTGCAATAAGTTCTCCCTGGAGCCTTCTCTTCTCCAAGCTGAGTAAGTCCAGCTTTCTCAGCCTGTCTTCATAGGAAAGCTGCTCCAGCCATCTGGTCATCTTTGTGGGTTTCCTCTGAACCTGGAGAAAAAGACACAGAAATATGATTCTGGAAAGTCCTCTGAACATCTAACTACAGAGAAAACAGTAAAGCTAGTTAAGGAGGTTAATTTACATCTGCCTTGACTACAAAGCCAGAACAAGGCCTATACTGGCAGAGTGACCTGCCAGGATAACCGCGAGAACATGATTTGCCTCTCTTGGTATGCAGCTGGAGTTCTTGCTCCTGGACAAATACAATTTTATTGACCTGAGTAGGCATCTACCTGTATAGCTGTGAAAGTTGTGCTCTCATTCTATTCCAGAGCCAGTGCACATGGCATTTCCATGCAGTCTGTGGAAGAGGTACTATTTTGTGCTCATCTCTGCATCTTGTCATATCCTCTGTGATGAAGGTGGGAGCAGTCACCCTGTTCCATCACTCTGGATTATGTGTGTTTGGATTCTTTCTCACAGATTTTTCCAAAACCTGAGTAGGCTGCCCATGACCTGAAGAGGGCTGCACATTGCCGGCAGAAATGGGAGGAAGGGAAAAAGAAAGCTATCATTACATGCAGCCGTTGGGGCTGAGGCAGTGAGGTCAAGAACAGTATACAAACACATTGTTGAAGATAAGGTTAAGGAGACATTGGAATGGGCAATTTGCCAGGGGGACAAATGTAATATGGATGAAATTTGAATATATGAGCTATGCTCTATCAGGAGAGGATGGCTGGGTTTGGAATTTTTTAAACTTCTAAGAAGAGGAGTGACATTTTTAAATGCTGCCATGTCTGGGAAGTTATGGCAGTGGAGAGTTCCATTCCTGAGGCTAGTGTAATCACTCTCAAATTTCCTCATTTCCTTTTGATACGGTGGGTGTGCTTTGCAGTAACAACTTGCTGGGCCACCTCTTGAGGAGTGGCCAAAAATAACCAATCAGTTGCAACACTTTGTCCCTGTCCTTCATGCTGTCTCCTTGAAATGGCTTCACGGTCCATCCTCCTTAATATCAGGTTGTCCCTGATGTGCTTCAGCCATGAGTTTGGAGTTCTTTCTGTGAACTAGTGCTCTAGTTTGGCTAAGAATAATTGTAAGCTTCCAAACCTCTTGTTTATGCAAAACTATCAGAATTTCATAGTACTTGGAAGAATGAAGAATTTTTTGTGTGGTGTTTTGATTTGTTTGGGTCGGATTTTTTTTGTTTCTGTTTGTGTGTTTGTTTGTTTGTTTGGGGATTTTGTTTGGCTGGTGGTTTTTTGTTTGTTTTATTTGTTTGTTTTCAGTGTAGTCCCTCATGGAGCATAAAATCTTAAGAAATAAGGAGGCACAGACTAACTATGGAATTGAGTATGAATTTATACCATCTTTTTTCATCATTGAAAGTTATCTTTAGGCAAAGACATATATATGTTCTAATGTCATGGTGATTATTCTAAAAGAAATAAGCAAGTTAAAGAGTTTAGGTTAGCTCATTTTAAATGCAAATGTTAGAATCTTCTTATACCTCAGAGCAGGAATACTGATCAGTAAACTAATATTGGACAGTAACTTTTTGAGAATTTGCTAGGGGACATTTGTTATCTTGCTGCAAAGCATAAATATCTTAAAATATCTGCCATAAAATACTGTTGAGGAATTAATTTAGTGCAGGTAGCTCAGCGTGCAGCTGCAGTCCAAGTTGCAGGTTGAGCTCTGGGTGGCAGAAACCCAAGTCAAGAGGCCCTGAACTGGTGCTGACTCTGCACAACAAGGGGCACAGGGAGCTGTGGCACCAGCCAGGGGACCAGACGCTCAGAGACACAACAGGAGACAATAACTGCAGACATTCGTGCACTTAGACTGTGAGGGTTTAAAAGCCCAGGTAGTCCTTTGTTCAGAGTCTCTCCTCAGAGACACCCAGCTTGAGTTGCAGTTCTCTTGTTGCACCGTGACTAAACGATTTTAAGGATCCAGATGCCTGAAACCCTGCTGTGGGAAACCGAGGGTCAGGCTGGTAAGGAAACCTTGCCTGACTGTGTGAGAATGATGTGTGTAACAGAACACCTGTCAGGTCACTGGAGTCACCCACTGTGAAGTGAATTTGGTCGCAGCAGTGAAAGTGTCTGGTGGCGTAAGTGTGACTGCTAGAGTGTGCTTTGGGTGGTCAGATAGGATAGTTTCCTTAACATTACACTGGGTTTTAGTGTTTTAGAACATCAGTTTGAACGAGACTTCTTACGTAAGCAGGTATATGTAGTGGCAAATGCTCAGTTCTCCAGATTATAAATTTTGGAGACAAGCACATGACTTCCACTTTACGAATTTTTGTGCCTTTTTTAACCAAATATATTCAAAATTTTTTCACATATATGGGAGTCATAATGAACCTTTAGGGTCTGGGCAAGTTTTGGTCTTAGTTTATGTCCAAAAGGATCAAGAGAGACTCTAAAAACATAAAAGACATTAATTTTTTAAAAAGTAAATACAATTTATAAGGCATTATTTATATAAGAATGCAATTGAAATTAATAATGTCACACTGTCATTTTTATATTTTCTTATCTTTCTACATTTGCAAATGAACATGAGACACTGTTGGGGTACTGGACTGTGTAGATAGTGTAAAATCTGGCATAGCCTCATCCATGCCACATATTGGAGCAATCCCTTGTGGTGCCTGGCGGCCATGCTAGAAGCACATCTCTGTAAGGGGGATACATATTTATTCTACCCTAAGGGAATCCAGCACTGACTTTCCATCACAGATAGTGCTGCCCAAGAGAACAGTGCAACAAGAAACAACACAAGAGCAATGTACAGATTTTAAGACTTTGGTGAAAAGGCACCTTTTTACAGGCAAGCAAAAAGATGATTATTTTCTATAGACTAGACTACACTGCTGGGCTCTCCTCAGGCCCAGCTGGAGTTCAGGACACTACACTTTGGATCAGGAAAAACCAGGAAAAGTTATATGTTTGGAAATTTACATAGGAAATTGGAGGATCCAGGCTAGTCTAATGTAAGAATAGAAGATTCAGGGGGAGACAGAAAAATATTTGGATTAAGGATGGATACAAACCAGAAAAAAATTAGAGCCTCTTTATAATTACAATAGGTAATAGAATAGATTTCAGATAATAAGCTTGAAGTTCAGAGAGGGATTATTGAAGTGTTGGAACACTGGACCATATAGTCTGTAGAGGACATGGAAACTACCCTGGAGACTTATAAAAAGCTTGTACAAATGACTTTGAGAAACAACTGAGGTTCAGTGGGTCTTGACTTTTTAATAGTAATATCACAAAATTCTCTGCATTAAAAAACCCCCATACAATAAAATACTCCCAAACCTGCTAAAAACCCACACAAGTGGGTTTGCATTTACTGGGAAGGGAAAACAGCCCAAACTTTCTCAGGCTTTTCTCCAGATTAAAGGGTATTTATGTAATGTGCTTTATTCAAATTGAAACCTATAATTTCAAGATTACTTATCCTGAGTTTTAAACATACTGCTGTTTTAGAACTGGCACTGTATTGACTGACCCTATGTCAGTAGAGCAAGCTGATAGCACCCTTTTATCCAGTGTCAAGCCTATTCACTCTTATTCTTTGTAATTAATTTCTACAGTTTGTTCTTACTGAGAACTTTTCCACTAGCATACCACAATTAGAATAATACCCTACTATCAACCTTCCTTCCATCATCCTTCATTTTGGAGTCCATTTAGCAGCTGATGAAAAATATGACATCATCATTAACAACAACAGCAATAATAATAAAGCAGCTTAAAAATCTCATAAATTCAAACCTCAAAGAGGGAAGAATGCTTTAGACTATCTTTTCTGCAGACAAGAGACAAGAGAACTGCTCCTTCTGCCTGTGACTTACTATAACCTACTCAGTCTTTTTGTATTTAAAGATGAGTTTCTCTGCCCCTTACAGGCAAGTGGGAATTAATTGATGTTAATGACTCAGATAAGTACATTTCAACATAATAAGAAGCCAGTTTGACTAGGATTATTTCTACAGATGAGATTTTGAACAATAGAAACTCTTCTGAATGAGAAGAAAGCAGGTATTCAAAAAAACAAATCAGGAAAAAGAAAAAAGTAGTAATATTCTTAGTGATATTTTTTAAAATAGCTTGCTGTTTGTTCCTATTCATGTACGCAATCTTTTGTCTTCTGCAGTTTGTCAAGATTATTAGAAATGAAAATCCTGTTTCTCAAATTCCTTACCTTTCCCTTTACTGGTTCCTGGCCTGTAAAAGTAATCAGAACGCCATCTATTCAGTCATTCAAGTTATTAAAGATAAAATGAAGTTGCACCAAACTCAGAACAGACGTGTCCAGTGCTCTAATTGATACCTTTGACGATTCAATATTTCTTAACAACTGGTAGCTACCATGTGAATGGTTTTCCAGCACATGTGGTATCTACCTGATACCTTCAAATAGCTTTATTGGCCTACTTTTTGAAATGCTATGTGAAGCAGAGACAGAGGGTTATTGAAACTGAAGTTTATACTAACTAATTCTTCCTCTGTATTTACAACAGAATAATAGGCTATGTAAGGATCTTTTATTTGTTTGTCATTATTTATTCCTGATAAATTCACACCATTATTAACGTCCTGTCTTTTTTAAGCTTACTAGAAATAATACAATTAATTAGTTCCAGCATTGTGAGACTCCGACTGGTCTATGCTGTTTAAGCCCCTAATTTTCAATATTGTTTTTCTGCTTTTTTTTTTTTTTTTAAATATAAATACTATGGCTAGGAATCACACCAAATAGCTTTAAACAACTGATGTCATATGGGAGTGTAGTTGCCATAAGTTAGAATAACTGCTGCATCTATTTTAACATGAATTTCTAACTATTTGTTGCTACCCTCTGTTATGTTAACAGTTTCATTGCTGTCAATGTTCTCAGTTAAGGCTGAAGCAAAAAAGGCCTTAGACTCTTGGGGGTTGTACTGTCTTTTGCAAAATAACCTTCTGCAGAAATTTCTCACCAGTGGAGAAAGTCCCTTTCCTCTCTGAGAGGAGGAAACACTTAGGCATAATTTTAGTACTAATGTGCTCAAAAATGCATTAATATTTATTTTTTAGTCACTTGGAAGTGTTAGAAATTATCTAGAGGAAGAGATAGGGTAAGAAAATACTTGTAGGTGCTTATTATTTTCTGAGGATCTGTTTTTTGCTTGTGTTATACCAGGTCTTCAGGTTTCTCTGCATCTCAATCTACCAGCTTTGGCTGTGGCCTTTGGAGCTGAATGGTAACCTTGAGGAATTTTTTAAGTTTCTGGGGAACCTGAGGAACATGTCTTCTTAAGGCAACTGGACCAGAGTTTTATTCCTATAATATAATATTTGAAATATCCTCTGCTTTGTATATACATGAAAAAAAAGCTTGAGGGGGGGGGAAAGAAAAGAAAAGAAAAAGCACTGCTGGTCTTTATAGGGTCAAGCAAATAATACATCAATACATTCTAAAACTTTTGCCTGGCAGGAACGTGCTGTCAGTACTGTATGATTTCTCTATGATATTTCTATATACAGTAAGTGTGTAATTGCCAGGTTCTTAGAATGACAGAAGTAGAACAAAAGATCTCAAACTCAAATAATTTTCTGCATGACCAATGCTCTTTTTTGTTTTGACATTGTTCCAGCAAAATTGAAATAATCAGATGTCACTGACAGTGTGTAGGAGTTTGACAGATGAAATAGCTTACTTCAGAAGGTAAATTTGTCTAAGACTAAGAGCAAAATTGCGACTGGAGTCTTACACAGAAGAAATAAAGACTACAAAGTAAACAAAGGCTATGCAGCAATTTCTTGCTTTCCTTGCTCCAGTGCAAATCCTGGGCAACTTCACTGACATGGACCGACTGATATTTGTTTTCAGGGTTTTGTTTATCTTCCTTGTATGCATGAAATCTGATGTGTAAACACCTGGGATTAGATTAGGATCAGATTTGCATCTAATACAATGCAATATGGCTCATGTGGTGTTTATGTGGACCTGGCTCTCACTGTAAACTCACCAAGCAGACCTTCATTGGGACTATTAATTAATTTATAGTTAGGATCAGATACCAGCACTGATAAGATAAAATCTAATACCTGTACCATATATTGTTTTTTATTGTGTGATTTGATGTGCACTGCTTCTACATTTCTCATCTTTTCTTTCTATTACATTTTGTCAAACATGATTTCAATGGGAACTTAGTTTGCGACATGAGTTCAACCGAGTATTTCAGTAATTTTTTTAATGCATTCCATTATGGCTATTTATTCAACAGTATAAAGAGGAAATCCTAGTCTAAGGTCAATCTCATACCAAGTACTCTTGATTTTGCATTGGCTAAGGTCAGTTGCTTGAACGAAAAGTATAATGAAAATAATTTTTAAGCTACTTTCCCTATGTTACTATAATGTGCTATAGAAAAGTACATTTGGGGAAAGAGAATACAACAGTGGGAATGCTGATAGAGTAAAACTGATATTTTAGAGGGAAACACAATGATTCAAAAAATCCTTTTCTATTATTTTCATTATTATCAGTGTTATACCAACATTTTATTATAATGGGAGAGAAAACAGTGTAAGAATTTCAGGAAAAACACTCATGACAGATCATAAAGTTATGGCCTCTGAACTTCTCACAGATAAAATTTGTAAATCTGGGTTATTGCCCATGAATATCTTAGGCTGCAATTTAGCCAAGAGTGAAAACATTAATAGAGAAAGAAATCAAAGAATAGCAAAGGAAACTTGATGCTCCCCTTAAAATCACTTCAGAAAGTGCCTGTCTTTTCTGGATAGAGTGGCCAGAAGTTTAATTAAGGTAAAAGTTAAGTGCTTATCTGGCAGAATGTTTACTGTTAGCTTTATGATTCACAATAAAAAACCCAGTATTTTAACTCTTTATCCCAGTTTTGGGGTAGATGGGAAAGAAATCTTAACATTTTAAAGAGCAGTAGACAAAAAATAAAAGCAATAGACACACACAAAATAAACCAAGTAAACAAATGAGCAAGGAAACAATAAAAAAACACCCTGCAGACAGCTAAACATAAAAACAACCCAAACCAAAACTAACAACAATATAGGTATACAAAAATGAGTAACAAAAATCCAGAAGCATTTTGAACAACCTTAGTTGTGAACGCATTCATGATCAGTCACATAAGACTTCAAAACATTCAGGATGTTCTGAAGTAAAATTTCTTTATTTCAGATTATTGAACTATGACATTTTTTATTTTAATCAGCTTCTTAGAGAACTTTTCATCCAGTTGCCTAGGTTTGCTGAGTTTCCACTTCAATGATATAAGCTCGCTCTGCTTAAAAGGAATTTAGTGGAGCTACAAGGTGTGAGTGATCTGAATTTGGAAGACTGAAGTAGTTTTCCAGAAAAAAGATCAAGACAAGATTTTCCCAGGGATGGTGCAATGTGCTGGCCTTTGAAGCAGAGAGGAAAAATTGTTGCACAAGATAATGAGACTGCTAGCTAGATCTTGAATTAGTGACAACTTTTCTGCTGTTGGTATGTGTCATGGTTTTACTCCAGCAAGCAACTAAGCCCCACAGAACTCACTCCTTCCTTCCCACTCTCATCGGCCCCGGCTGGGATGGGAGAGTGAATCAGGAGATTAAAAGTGAGAAAACTTGTGTGTTGAAAAAAAGACAATTTAATAAGTAAGGCAAAAGGCACACACTTGAGCAAAGTAAACCAAGGAATTAATTCTCTGTTTCCCATGATTAGGCAGGTGTTCACATGTTCCCAGGAGAGACCATCATGCTTAACAGTTGCACAGGAAGATAAATACCATCACTTCAAACACCCTTCCCTTCTTTCTTCTTCTCCTAGCTCTATATACTGAACATGATGTGATAAGGTCTGGAATATATCTTTGGTCATTTGGGGTCAGCTGTCCTGGCTGTGTCTCTTCCCAGCTTTCCATGCCCCACCAGCCTACTTGCTGGTGGAGTGATGTGTGGAGAAGAAAAGGCCTTGACTCTGTGTAAATGTTACTCACCAATAATCAAAACATCCCTAAGTCATCAACACTTTCCAGCACAAATCCAAAGGATAGCCTCATACCAGCCACTATGAAAAAATTAACTCTATCCCAGTCAAAATCAGCACACTATATTACACAGAAACAGAAGGTGAAACCACATAAATGGGATATGAAGCTAAGCATCCCCTTACCACAAAGTGCTGCTCTAACCATTTTGCAGTCATGTTGCCCTGCTTTCCTGACATGAAAGATGCAGGGTTTAAGAATGACATCCTGAAATGTGGGTGACAATCTAATGTGATTAGAGTCTGGTTTTGTGTGCATGAGATTGCAAGCAAAAAGAATGTGAGATTTTAAAACAAGTAGTTAATTATCTGTCAGCCTAAGGAAGCAATTCTGAGATAACCAAATAGAATGATTGATCACAGGCCAGTCACTTGGGTTTTTAAATAAAAATACCTTTCCTGTCCAATGTTAGCTTGATGACAATTTTGTGCCTTTCAGGTGATTTGTGAAAAGATTTGTGGATTGAAAACCATAGGCTAGACAGCAGTGGCTAAAGGGCTGTGCCTGGTAGGCAGGACAATACCAAGACTTTTTTTTATTTATTTCTGGTTTCTTGCTAGGGTTGATCCAAAACTTTAAACAGGGAAATTGTTTTAAACCTCTGTTATCTTCCATGATCCATTAACAGCTGTATGCCAACATATTTTCAAGCATTGTTAAAAATGAATTATTTCTATCCTGTGACTATGATGAACTATTACTATGCCACTCTTGCTATCACTATTTTGAAATTATTGGGATATGAGGTCCAGAAAAAAATATCTTGAAGCACTAGGAACGGTTGTGTCAGGATCCTGAAAAGTAAAATTGTTGAGGTGGGAACCGTTATTACTGCAGGAGCAGCTTCTCATGAAAGAATGAGGAAACTCAGGCACATCTGGATCACTGGTTTACAAGGAAATATAAGAACAAAATTAACTGCCAAAAGTTGTCCAGAAGTTGTCTTTAATTAAGATTATTCTACAAATACAGAATTTAGATTATCAGCGTGGCATAGTGTCACACACCACTCCAAGTTTGAGATTATTAAAATGGTGTATCATTTTCTTCTTGACTTTGGTAATGGCAAGCTGCATATCATGCTGGACATAGACCAGGCAAAGATTTACTTGATGACCTCCTTCAGCAGCTGTGCTTTCACTAATTCTACAAGTATAGTATGTGCTTTCCCAGTTACACAATGCAGTTGCATACGTGTATCCCCACAGCATTGCATTTCTTTCCCTCTAACATTCAAATCTTCATTCTCTCCAGGTGCTTGGTGTTCTGAAAGAGTTCTTGATTGCACAAATGCAACTATATGTCCTATATGTACTCAAGTAAATTTCAGAGTTGCTTGGAAGAATAACATATGAAAAATTATGAGAGATCTTATAACAATTACTGTGTAACTTTGTCTATGAAAGCAAAAGCTGTGATATCTTGACAAGGGGAGGTTCTGGAATTTCACCCCATGTTCACTGTGGAGATCTGACAAGTTACTTAATGGTATCTGGCCCATATTCTGGGATGCACCAAAGGAATGTTACCAGAAGACCAAAGGACATGATTTTGCCCCTCTGCTCTCATGAAACCTACCTAGAGTGCTGCACACAGATCTACGTAAATAGGTGATCTCTGAGGTTTTTTTTCAGTCCAAACCATTCTATGATTCTATAGAATCTGTAGATCAATTATCTCGAACCCTCCCTGCCGTGGACAGGGAACCTTCCAATAGACCAGGTTACTCAGAACCCCATCCAGCCTGGTCTTGAACACCTCCGGGAATGGGGAGTCCACAACCTCTCTGGGCAGAGGTGGAAAAGGAAATTAATTTTCTCCAGATGCCTCTGTGGTCTTGTGGATCAGAACATGAAAAGTTCTACAAATATTATGCTTTTAAGGACTATTTGGAAAAGAGGTGGTGAAATAAAATCCTCAAAACTCTCAAATGCAAGAGCATTGTATATACTGTAGTACCCAAAATGTAACAGTAGTGTATTTTGCAGGTAGAATGATGCAAATAGATTTCTAATATAATGCTTACTGTAATCTGGTGGGTTTTTTTTCCTTAAATATTTTGTAATTTTTTTCTTTTAGTAGGACTCCTGTTACAGAAAAAATGAATTTTCTGTGATAATTTATGTGATGCCAGAGGAAATTGCTACTTAATGGACTTCTGTTAAATGTAATGGGTATGTCCTTAAGTTTATTCATAAAGCCACAAGTGGTTGGCCTGAAACTTAGGGATTCTTACAGGCTAAGCACTTAAGTAACAAGGGTATTGCTTGTATCCATAGCCCCTCAAATATTTGTCTCTACAATGTTCTACCATATCTTTAGTCTTGATATGTCAATTCTATGCCCACTTTAACTATTCTGCATGTTCTTTTGTATGCTGATCTTTCTGTATGTGGTGGAGGCAGCTGACTTTTAAAAGTAAGCACTTGCAGACCAATGACATTCTGCTAAAGACTTTTTTTTGCCCTCATGTAGTAAAGAATATAGGCAACCTCTAATTTATATATACTGTACTTCAGGTGACTTTGAAGTACTGGATTTTTTGGGTCTGGATTGTTCTGAATGATCCTTACGTCGTTTTGAAGAGATATGTGTCATGCATTTCTGCCAGCAACACAAACCAAACTGATGATACTCAGATTTGCCAGAAGGGGTTGGGAAGACAGGAACTTACTCATGTATTTCGAACAAACTGTCCATAACGTTTCTGTCAAAATTAAATGCAGCAAACCATCAAATGACAATGAAGGTTTCATTTTAGCAATTTATAGAGGGAAGAGTTTAAAAAAAAAAAAAGTGTCATGTTGTCATGTATGCACTAGAGGGCAATGCAAGAATTACAGTTTTGACAGGACATTTGATATTTCTTTCCCTCTGTCCTCCTCTACAACTTTTTTGTAAACTTTTGCAGGATACAGAAACATACATTAATTTAAAGTATGCCTGAGTGGGATTATTTTAAAAGTACTTGGAATGTACCTTTTTATTAATAGATATGCACTGCTTGCAGCTCAGTTCCTGCTTCATGGAGTGGCTTGTGTAATGAATTTTGCAGATTAAAAATACCAAAACCAACATGCACTAAACTCTTCACTTTGCTTCAATACCTTAGGGAGGAAAGAGAAATAATTCAGCATCATTGTGAATAAGCTGGTAGATGTATCAGTATTCATTTAAATCAAAACATCTAGCTGTGAGAAATAAAGATTTTTTTCAAACTGTTGTAGGCACTGCTCTGAAATGTCAAGCAGAGGTTAGTATTAATGTTAGCTAATGTAAACAGGTTGCCCAGCCCATTTGTTGATGTTCACTTTTACAGTGTTCTCAAAACTTCAGTGCCTGGAGTTTTCAGCACAATGATTAATACCTAGGCTAGCTTATGGTTGGCACATGAGTTCTTGAGGATGTGTATGACTGAAGGGCAGCTAGATCACTTCTGACCTTAGGCAATCTACTAGGGAGATCAAGAGAACCTGGAGAAACATCAGATTGTGACTTTTCCATACCATGCCTCTCAGCACTCTACCCCCAGAAATCTGCTTGCCAAACTTAAAAGAATAAATTTATAAACATAAGGCACCAGAAATAAAAACATCCTTTCATTCTGTTTCCTGCAGTGACAAGAGATATATATTCTAGATTGTAGACAGAGCTGCCTTGGAGATAAATCGTCTGATTTCAGCATCTCAGCAGTAGATAATAGATTCCCTCAGAACCACATAATTAAAAAATGACATTTCTGCTACAGTATGCCAGCTTGACACTGCCATTGCCCTAGGATTCTGGAGACATGGAAGCCCTACAGGGCACAACAAAACCTATCTTATGTTATTCAGGGGCACAATGTAAGGTCGTGTTAACAAAGATAAAGATCCTGGGGAGGGACAAAGTATATTTTTCCTTTCCTTCTTTCTTTCAAAGGAGAAAAGACTAAGGAAAATTGTTTATTAAAAAGTATACCTGATGAGAGAAAACATATGCAAAGTGATACTAGAAATTAAGATCTTAATATCCATTACAGTTTAGAGACCAAGTATCTGGCGTAAATCAGAAATATTCATAAGTGGTAAGGCCCTCACTTATGGTGAGGGCCTTTTCCCAGTATGATGATCTTTTGTTTGTGGGTGATGTTGACCTTTACGGTCCTTTAGCTCTCAACAAAGCAACAGTTTTTTCGTATCTAAGCTTAGTCTTAAGACTTACAGTGAGCAAAATTCTCCATGAATAGATTAACTGTGTACATATTAGTGTTGCCTGAATACAACCAGTCTAGCACCCTATTCTGGCGCTGGATAGGAGGATAGGCTCTGGACTTTTGGGATGTCTGGCATCTGAATTCCTCAGATTTGCACTGCTTGTGTGGATTTCAGGGGTTAAAAATCTATGGTCTGTTACTCTGATTTAGACCAGAGGCTTAATCAGGAGATCTCTATGTATGAGTGACAGCTGTCAGAGAGTGAATGTCCTGTGTATGCAATGTGCTGGGGATCTAAGATGGCTTGGGACTCTGAAGTGCAAACTGCAGAGTAATACTGTCTTTGACTTCAGTGTTTTGCTTGAGTAAGCTTAGAGCTGACAAGCAAAAAATCCTAGAACTACAGCTCCTTGTACCTGCTTCATACACTTTAATTTTTTTCTCCTCTGACAAAGACCTTTCTGCATCTCTTGAATGACATTTTGAATTAAAAGAAACAGAGAACAAGGAAATCTCCTTTGTGACTTTGTCATTGTTAATTCAAATGCTAGTAACAATTGTCATTCACTACTTGAGCATGATATGAACATCGGCAGTTAGATTGTCAACAGTGATTTTATTTTTAAGTTTGACATCTGTCTAGAACTTCTCATCTTGAAAAGTTATACTAGGTACATCTACTCCATTTCCTAACAAAAGTTCTGACTGCTCTCCCTTCTGTGTCCAAGGAACACTTCTTTTGTTAGCAGCCCTCTGGGACTCTGTCCTGATGAAAGCAGCAGAAGGGAGACAGTTGCAATGTAACTGTTTTATAGTGTGTGGACTGTAAGCAACAGTTCATTTCCTTATGAATTATTCTCTCTGCTGTGTCTGAAATTAAGCAGCACTAAGGAAAATACATCGGCAATAAAATGTTCCAGACTTTCAGTAGTGTTTTAAGTGAATAGCTATTTCATACAGGGTGATGTTTAAGCCCACTGTTCAGAACAGTGGATGGGGATTTCCCTTATCCACTGGGAATTCAAATGAGGAATTTTCAGTAGGCATAAAGGAATTACTCCAATTTGAGTAGACGCCAGGTTGTCTATCATTATGATATTTAGAAATTGGAATTTTCATGGCATAACACAGAAATGTCCTCTTCACAATGAAGTGAAAACAACTTTTTGATGATACTCTGGGTAACTGGAATAGTACCACACCATTTCCCTGAACCATGACAGACTTGCAAACCCTGCAGCTGCAGAAATAAAAGGGAAATAGCTAGTGAAAAGAGGACTGTGAGGAGATGATGATAAATCCTAGGACTGTGTTTATCAATTCTAGTAGAAAGAATAGAACTTCTTTGGGGTCCTAAGGAGCAGATTAGTGAAAAAAGGAGATGAAAAGACAAATAGAAAGCAAGCTTTCTAAAAGGCAAGGAGTTTAAAGTAGTAATAGAAAAGCTGAAGAGTTCATAGAGGAAATCCTCTACTCCCACACCTGCCACTTGTGATTTCTAACAGAGATAAGGGATAAAAATCTTTGCTGGAGCTGATCAGGAATGTGTCAGAAGAAGAAAGCTAATCAATTACAATTAATGTCAGGGAGATGTAAAAGCTTTGAAGCCACCTCAGGAATGAAAGCATCAGAAAAGAACTTCCACCCAGATAACAATGAAAGAAAATCTGTTGAAGACTGTGGGCTGGATCAGGCTAAATCTTAACTTGTGAAAACTCAGAAGAATGTAGAAAGGTCTTCTGCAGATCAACATACACAAAAAAATTATAACAGTGCCAAACAACGCCTTTTGTGCCCTGCTGTCATTGTAAGACTCAAAGAAGAGTAGCAAAACACAGTTCAAAACCAAAAGGAATCATCCCTTCAGTGCAATTCTGTGAGTCCTCCATTGCCTCTTTCCTCACAGCACAATTCCTCTGTCCCACAGATGAAGACTCTGTAGTAACTCAATCTTGTCTTGTATTTTTGGGGGATGTAATTTAGGATGAAATCTGTGGTTGTTGTGACAGATGCCATAGGTATTCATTAAGAATTTCCCCAATTTAAATGAACCCCTGATATAGCAGAGGATGACAAAACTGGTCCAGTGATACTTTAAGTGGCAAATAATGAAAAACAATGTGATGCTTTTTCTGAGAAGTTGCCTCAGAGTCACTGCTTTCTTAAGATGGTTTTCAGTTCAGTTCTTAGAAAAAGAGGCAAAACTATGTGATGTACATGGGTCTCATTGTCAAACAATCCAAGAACTTTGTCCTTGTGCATAGTTACTTGAGTCAAAACAGTGATTTATGTATTTTGGGTATGTACATCTATAAAAAATAAAGTAGGAGCTACTCTTGCACATTGGACCTTATAATGGCAGTACTGATCTTCTTGAATTCATCTGTGTTATTGGACATCAGCAAGTCCAACTTCCTAACATTTTTGCATACATTTTGGTCTTTTAATATACCAAGACTGACTCCTTTCAATGGGATTGATCTTTGCCTAGCTGCTATATATTTCTATTGTTACTATGTTTTAAACAATAGCTACAGCTATCAGCTAAGAAGCATTTATTGGTTACTGAATTCCACTGCTCATGCAGTAGTAAAGGAAAATTCTAAGAACACAGTCTGCCAAAAAATAGTTCCATGTATAAACAGAAGTGGTCATGGTTACTGACTTCCAGTATGACTAGAGAGAAACATGTATAATGCCTTAAACACGATTTTCTTTGCGACTGAGACATATTTTTCTAAAGAAATCACTGGGAACTCTGAAGAATACCCCCTAAATTAACAGTCACTTTTCTTTTTACCTATCTTGCACAACCAAATACTAACCATTATTCCATATCAAATTCCTTTCTGTCTCATTTATATGGATCGCTCTAAAGACAACAAAATCTAAAGGCTCTAGCATATCATGCCTACTCCATGCTTTTCTGAGTCTTGGCAAAAACCCTCACCTATCCTTTCAGAAAACTGCAGGGCCAAATTTCCTGTTTCCCTTATAGTCTAAGCCACAATAAAAAATACCTATTCACAGTCCATAACCATAGTTCAATTATATTAATGATGGTAATACTTCACATTTTCAGATTAGAAACTATCTAGTAAATGCAGATGTTCTGCCAAGAGCACAGGGTGTACTTGATGATATATAAACAAGCAATAGCAACAGCACATGTAAGACTGATAAAAGCTGTATCAGAAGGCATATGAATTGAACAGGAAATAAAAAAAGAGCCAGGGACTAAAAAAGTGCTACAAGATGTAGCTGAAAGAAAGATAAAATCATTCTTTCCACATGCATAGTACCAAGGGTGAAAAAAAATTAAGCAAAAAAGTTGGGAAAGGGGAAAGGAGAAGGGCAATAGGAGATTGGTGAGCTGGATAATAAAATTGCAAAACAAATTCTGGTAAAAAGGGTAAAAAGAATGACAAATTTGAATACTGAGCGAGAAGCCAGTGAAGTAACCTAGATTTCACAAACAGCATGATATACTGGATAGACAAGAAACCAGTCTCTTGATTCTTTCTGCATTTTACTCTTTGAGATCGAACTGCTTAACTGTATGACATTATGCAGGTAAAAAGGACTTTTTTCCACATACTTCTAGCTGTTGTTATGACTGCTGTCACTATGCAGCAGAGCCACAGCACAAAATTTCTGTTATTTATTACAATTCTAGGGTCATTAGTTCTCTAAACCCACCTTCTACATACCTGTCTGGTGATCCCTTGAATTTTTCTAAAGCTCTGTGAACCTTAATGAGAAAGAGACAATAGGTTTGTGGAGATGGCACTGAATCTACTTGATATTTATCACTGCTCGATCATAATTTCCCATAAGTCCTCAACACTGAGTGAATAGAAAATGTTACAGATTGTCACCATATATTAAGATACTATAAACCAGGAGATAGAATATGAAGACACGCTATCAGTCTCAGGCCCTGAACCCTGGACAAGGTCTGAATGGAAAA
>VXBX01004071.1:2150435-2191579 GCA_013400415.1 Scytalopus superciliaris
CATTTGTGGTGAGAAAATAAAAGTACCTGAAGCCCTAAGGCTAATTGCTAGTTGTAAAGTGCAGTCTAGTTCCCTCACCATACTGAGAGCTACTTGAAATTTATTACTTATTGTGTTGCTTTAGGGGCAGATTTGTGAAAGGGGCAAGAGCTTGAAATAATTCACTTAATGCATCCTCAGTCATTTAACCAGTTATTTCAGATGGAAGCAGTGCTCTGATTAAGGGGAGCTGCTGATAAAGTGAATGACTGCCATGAAAGTCAAATGGAAATGGCTTGGGGAGGGAGAGGAAGGGTGGAAGAGGAAAGATGAAGGTAGGAGGCAAGATCACTGCAGTGCAGACTACAAAAGGTGACAGACCAATCTATCATGGTCTTTAGAGTTAGAAGGGCTCTCTGAAGACTTTGAAGCAGTATAACGTGACTAACAAGACTGCAACCATTCACACATTTATTGATCCTCAAATAACATTATGAATAACTCCCTCAAAAGATGACATATCTTCTGCTTCAATAACCACACATAGTGTACTTATTTTGATACACTTCAGAGGTCCCCATACATATGCGGAAAACAAACTCAAAACATAAAAAATCACTAGCTTTTCTTGTTTTCCAGTCTCATCTTTTCCCCCTTTTTCTGGTGTGATCTGCAACAGTGAACAAGACGTCAAGATAAGGGCACCTTCAAGTGCACGGCTCAGAATTTCTGCTTGCTGCTTCTCGAAGTGCCACAGCTCTTTGGAACTATATCCAGCAAAGAAGGTAGGACAGACATCTTGCAGGATGGGAGCCCATATGATCAGCAGGAGCATCTCTGCTGTCAGTACTGCATTTATGACTCACAGCCAGTTAGGCATTCATTTATCAAGAGACAGCAGTACAGAATTTCAAGCCCCCTTCCCATTCTCTTGTTCCTTCTTTATGAATACATAGACATACATAAACTCTTGTGCCTGTTGACATGTTTATTTGCACACGTGCCCAGATGTATATATATGTATGTTCCCTGGGTATATTTGTTTAACAAATTTAAACTACTGCCCATGCTCCCACATGCAACTAGTTTTAAAATACTTGAGACAGAATATAGAGGTGCTTTATGTCTTTACTTCTATATTTTTGATTCTTTATCTATTTCAGTGAGTTTACACAATTAATCACCTACACTTCTGTTACTACTGATTCAGGAACATTTGAGTTCTATATTTTGTCTTGCAGTCTGTCAGAGAGTTAAAATAATGACTGTTTTTTTCACTTTAAGTAAATATTTGTTTTTCCTTCTGACTGCTAAAATGCCAGGGGAGGCAACAAGAATGAAGGAGAATATGGACCTACAGAAACTATTGCTTCCTAAAATAAAAATCTTTTTATGTACCAGGCAGGGTGGTACAAAACAACCTTTTTTGGAACAAAACATAAAAAAATTAATTTAGATAAATGACATATTTCAAAAAATGTGAGGTTTCTATGTCCTATGTCTGGTTTACACTTTTAGTGAGTAAAAAATTACAAGGCTTTGATATTTTTTGTATCTGACCTAGAACTTGAGCAGTCCTATATTCACTCCTACTAACAGCAAACTGGGAGAGAAGAAAGCTCATTTGTGAGCATCCTGCCTGTATGTTTTCTTGTATGTTAAAAAACATGTACTTTTTTTTTACAGTGCTCTATATGTGATCTTGCAAATTCAATATTAACAAAAATGAGATTGTGTATTATCCTCTCAGATCGAGGATTTCCTGCACTCAGGTTATTTAGGAATATAGCAGAGACAGAATGTATGTATGTCTCAGTACTTGTGTCTTGAAGGAAGGTGAGGGACTGAAAGGTGCAAAGCTCTGCTGTTGTCCCACTTAGAGTAAAAGTCCCCCACTAAATAAAATAGCCTTGAGCTTTTAGTATCATAGAATAATAGAATATCCTGAGTTGGAAGGAACCTTAAAGATCATCTAGTTCCAATCCCCCTGCCATGGACAGGGACACCTTTCACTAGACCAGTTGATCAAAGCCCCATCCAACCTGACCTTGAACACTTCCAGGGATGGGACATTGACAGCTTCTCTGGGCAACCTCTTTCAGTGCTTCACCACCCTCACAGTAAAGAATTTATTCCTAATATCTAATCTAAACCTACTCTCCCAATTTGAAACCTCTCCTCCTTGGCTTGTCACTATATGACTGTAAAAACCCACACTCCACCATTCTTGTAGGCTTTCTTCAGGTACTGGAAAGCCACAATTAGGTCAGGCTAAAGCCTTCTCTTTACCAGGCTGAACAATAGCAATTCTCATCATCCTGGTTATTGTTTCTGTATTTGTTTCTGTATATGTTTCTGTATTATGTGTAGCATGGAGATCAATCAAAGGAAAAAAAAAAAAAGGTAATGTAAAATTGACAGAAGGAATTATTTCAGGTGGTGTCACGCTGGAGGCAAGTTAAATCCATCTGTGGGTTTTTACATTTTGTGCTACAACCCTCTGTTAATTGCATTCTCAATGGGAGGTTATAGAGTTGCTCCCATTCCCCTACACACTTCTGTCCTTCATTCACATCACAGCTGCATTTAGACTCAGCTAAATTTAGTAAGCAACTGTATTTAATCTTCTTCACATATTTTCACTTCAGTAAGTGATTTGACAGTTTTAGGCTTTCCTTTCTTCAGGCACCTGGATGCTACTTCAAATGCACTTGAATGAATCAGATAGGGCTGTTAAGAGCTTCATAAGGTTATCATTCTTCATGCAAATGAGAATTTCTCTATTACTGATATGCTAGTTTTCATCTATATTTCCAGAGCAAATGTTAAGATGTTGAGGTGACAGGGTTACAAATGAGGAGTCCACACACACAGAGCCTATCCCACCCCCAAAAAGAGAGAGGAAAAAAAAAAAAGAATAAAGGAGAAAAAAATCTACCCAGAGAAAAAATAGTATGGCAGTATAGCAACTTTATCTTTCCTATCCACAAGGATATATGTTATCTAGGGGTGATATGTTATTTTAGTTATCTTTTGATGCATCATCCCAAAGCCAAGATGGGGATCTGTTATATGAATGGAAACAGGGAGCAAGTTCATTGAACTTGGTAGTTGCACACACCAGTAAGAAACCTGTCAAAATAAGAATAGAATGAGGGAGTATATATTCTGATTCTCCTTTAGCCCTACTGACTTTACTGATGATGCAAGGCTTATCATGACATCAGTAAGGGCAGGGATAGAATCCCAATTTATTCAACAGTTTTTGAGGGATATGTTTTCTGAGGAGAATTCAGCACTCAAAAAGCTGATTCTTTTCATTTGTTCAATGAGTAAGTGTTGCTGTTTGTCTCTCAGACTTTTCAGGTAAGAATGGGGAAGTTCTGACATTGACTTTGGTGTAGAGCAAACTGTTACCAGCAAGTCTGTTTATTCAAATGAACTGTGACTTGCACAGGCTAAGCTGTGAAGTTGGTTAAGACACTCAATCTTCCAGTGATCATTAAAAGTCTGTACATTTTATGTCATAATTAAAATATAAAATATACCTAATACAGTTGTAAGTAATTCTAAAGATTTTGCCACAAAAACATTAATAGATTGAATCGCTAAAATGCTGACTACTTATTTTTTTACATAAATGGAAAACAATACTTGAGAAAAGTTGAACCCTAAATCCCATAACTGTCACGTACTAAAAGAGGAACACTGCTGAATTTAAGGGTGTATATGTCCTTGTGCCCTGATGTCAACTAAATGTCCCTTCACATAGCAGATTCCTTTGATAGATTCTCAGGCTATCAGGTTTCAGATTCAGTGCTGGCTAACACAGCAACAGAAGGAGACAAGTGAAAAAGAGATCAGAAACTGCTGGCACGTGTCAGCAGCGTTGTGTGAACTTCATGGTAGTGGTCTGAAATGGAAACTGGACCGGCCCCTGACTCCCTTCATTGCAAAAGAACTGAGAGGTGGTTCTCTCACTGTCCATGCCTGCTGAGTCACAGGTACTGTTGCTGCTGCTACATTACCACTGAAAAAACTCATTTTGTGTAGTCATCAGCTATAAAATGTATTTACATGAATCAGAATGGAAAAAAACCCCAAACATACCCTAAACATTTAATACACTGGCAGTCTCAAAATATATAATGAGGCAGCTATAGAACATACAACAAGCTGACATACTTTAGATTTTCTGGGTCACCTCACAGAACAGACAGATGCAATAAACTGCCTAAGAAGAGCGAAGTGCCCAGGAGAGGTGGTTTTTTTTTTCAAGGTGTTGAGACTCCTCTGTTATTGATCAGGGGGTAAGATTGCTATTATATCAAAGATAAAGGCCAGCATACAATAGCCACAGATAAGTCATGTTTCTTGAGGCAGTTTTAAGGTTCTGAAGTCAATTAAGATAGCTTTATACTGCTGCTGTTTTTACTAAGTCAATATAATGCTTGTTTGTTCTACAGGAGTAGAGAACACTCCACTGAGTTCCTAGTTTGTTCAGTGATTTGCAAACTCATGGCACAGGTACAGTTCCTCTCCTTGGATATTGCAGTATAAATGGTCAACACGCATTCATGCACACAGACACACACACAACAGTGCAAAATCCCAGACGTAGCCAAATAGGACTTAGGATGTGTTGAGAACAGAAGCAGAAAAATAAAAACATTGACAAACTGTTCCTGAAAGACTGTAGGACAACTTTCAGCTGAACTGTGTGCAGTTTTTTATGGGAGATAATGCTTCCTGACCCCTGCTAACAGCCATTGAACTTGCAGAGCACGAATATAGACACTGTCATTTCTGTCTGCCTGAGTATGAATGGAGACACTCTTCTTTTGGCTGCAGATGTTTCTTCCAGTTCGAAAGGCAGCTAGCCCTCTGCCACAGTATAGAACCAATTGCTTGACTAAAACACAGCATTCTGACATGAAAATGTTCCCTGCTGAGCAGATTTCATAGTAGACTATCTAGAGGAGAGGAAAGGACAAACTGTTCTTTAAGATAACCAAATCGTTTCAGTTCATGCTTTAATTTCAAGGTATTTCATAACCACATGAGGTGCTGTTATTTCTCATTTTCCTTTCATTTAGTTCAGTGCTTACATTCTGTCTTCTGTGAAGACTATTTCACAATAAATTCTTTACTCTTCAATTTGTGCAACACATCTTGTCTGTTTTTTCTCCTCTCCCTTCTGATATTGGTTCACACAGTCTTAACAAAAGAAAATCAACACATACTTGAGAGAGTAAAAGTATGTCAAGGAAGGTAAATTAAAGCACTAAATCAGGAGAAAATAGTGGGTGAAACGAAAACTTAAGACCCTCTATAAAATGTTGGAAGAAGTGGGGGGAAAAGCATTTATGGAATTAACCTGCCATGCTATGGGCAATCCCAAGCTCTACAGCTTTTCACACTCTGATGTGTGTCTACCCCATAATTAGTGTGGGAAGGGGAAAGATTGCTCCTTATGAACAATTAAAATAAAACCAATTATTAAGCTGTGCACATTTTTCTTCTCATTATGCATTAAATGAACAAACACCAGTTTATCTTCTGCTCTTTTTTTTTTTCTTGCTAAAAAGCATTAAAAGTCTTTTATACTGCATGGAGAGAGAGGGAGGTTAATTTCAGTGCTTCTAAAGTGTCTTGAGATCCTGAAAAGAAAGACGTTATTGTGTTCATGACTTCATTTCACCACTTACCTGAATGGAGGGTGGGTTTCCTATCATACTATCCCATAAAGTAGAATATAATCTGCTGCAGAAGACTATCGCTAGAGATAGATTTGTAACATATAGTCAGAATAAGAGCTCTATTCTTGAATCTTGAATAATCTCACAGTGTACATAAGCTTCTCAATATGAAATTCTGGTGCTTCTGGAACCAAAATAGTCTGAAACTTTTCTTATCTATTTCAAGATATGGGATGCTGACTCTGATCAAAACACTGACTCTATGTGATTGGAGCTCATAGATTCCAGCATCAGTCCTAGACTGGAAAACTGTGAGCAACAAAAGCCAAGTTTTTGGATCTTAATGTGATCCTTCACCTCTGAAATAAGTATTAAAAGATTTGGATGTGAACAAGTGCAAGGAAAGCCAGTGTCATCAGCTAAGCAGAAAGTTTATCTTCACAGAACCACAGCACTTGGTTTTGTTGCTCTATTGGCTTTTAAAAGAATTTCTGCTGTTGAGAAAATTGATGGTTCAGACCTCTGATACAAGTTTTTTTTCTTCACTTCAAAGGAATACAATTGAACCCCAAGCTTATACTGTTATTTCTGTCTCCTGCAAAAATGGGTAGGTAATTTTTACAAAAAAAATGAAATTGCTGTATCCAAGCATCTCTACATCATACATATTTGAATGTCTTTTCTTTCCTTTTCAAAACAAAGGATACTTCCCTTGCTCATAAGGACAGGAGAGGTGCAGAGTTCTTGTGATAAGTTTCCCTTCTTATCTTCCATGTTAGAGAATATATTAGTGACCTTGGGTTGGTACGCAGAAATTCATAAACTTTTTCAGCTGAAAGAAAACTGTGTGTACTGTTCTGACCTCCCATCCCATCCACAAACCGTATAACACATCTATTGCCAGGGCATTGCAACATCATCCTTCAGAATGGACAGAGAGAAAATAAAGCAACTGCTGTAGAGTCTTAGATGAATACATCCCTAGTGGAAAAAGTATATTCATCATGTGCACTTACAGTAAGCCCAGCTGACTCCAAGCTTGAGCCATATGTAGTCAGCTCCTGCAAAATTCTCCTTCTTTACATGGCTTCTTTCTATCTTGTTAAATCATCATTGACTTCTTCACAGTCCTTCAGCACAGGACAGCATGGCAGCAGCAGCCACTCAGTGCAGTTGTGATTAGAGATGCTGCTTTGGTACTTCATTCTTAGTCATTCTTTTGGGTTTCAACAGTGGATAAGTCGAACATACAGGTGAACCCTGCAGCTGGCCAGAATATGAGTAACAGGTTGGGATGTGTCTTAAAACAGAAATGATCACAGGAATGCATAGCCATCTGTATGAAGATGAAGGAGACCAGCAACATGGGACAACTTAGTTCTTACCTATCTGTTTGCATATGCACAGACATAGCCAGCATCAAACTTGTGTGTTCTGAACATCTCAACCAAGGATGAGTTTTCAGTCCAAAATATATTGAGAATAAGAATGAATTTTCTTCTTCCTCTTCTACACTTCTATTTTCTTCACCATTTCACAAAGACAAGGTGCAGTTTATCATAAACCTGGACTGGCTTAAGGCTTCTGGAGAAAAGTAAAAAAGAAAAATTGTGCTGTGCAGTGTTATAGACCTTACTCTAGACTCTTCCAGTGTAAGATCAGGGCAAATCAGTAACATATCCTTAAGACAGGGAACTGTATTCATCTGCACATCATGTAAGTAGCACACTGCGATTGCAAGTGGGCACATGCAATGTATGACTTGACTTGACTGTAACTTACTAAACTTATATGATGATTTGTGGACAATAGTAGGGCTTTCCAGAAAGCATCCTAAATGCAAGCATTATGACAGAAGGTTTAAATCGACTTAAAAAAAAAATTCGCATATTTCATGAGCGGGTTTTAAAGCTCTTTCAACTCATTCTCTAATGTTCTATTACAGCGTTTGAGTTCTTTTCACATGTGATATTTTAATGGAGAATGTTTGTCCTTTTATATTTTAAGAAATACAGAACAAAGATCTTATGTGAGCACATTTGAATTCTAATGAAAACTACCAAAACTGTATTTGCTCATACAAGGAAATAAATTTTGCCCTGCTGTTTTCCACTATCCTTTTCTGGTTTTCTTTTTCACATGTTTGTTGTGTTTCAGACTTTCATAAACAGAACCAGAACAGATCCTATGTCTGTTCTTAAGTAAACTGCCCTGAAACCAGGCTGCTTCTGGTCCCTGCATCTTGTGGCTCATGGGCCTGATGGACAGATTGGTAGTCTGCAAACAAGTTGCTTATACAAATTATCCATGCAGTTGGTGTGTAATCTTACAGCTCTTTCAGGATATTAACAGAAGATAGGTTGCTTGGAAGAGGATGACTCCAGCACTGCCCGCTTCTTGCAACAGTATCTCAGAAAGCTCGCATTTGGTATCGGGAAAGTTTTTACCCTGGACACCCGTTGTGAATCACATTATACTGATCCCAGGTGCACACCTAAGGGGAGAAAATAGAGGGCCATTCTCAAGACTCATACTTAAAAGATAACAAAGGTAGTAAAAAGCAAACAGTGCAGTGGCACCTAAATGTATGTGACATACATATTGTATTTCTATTGTTAAAAAGACTGGTAAATTTTATGTCTAGCTGCCTGTCAGCCATCCCACCATCACTTCTTCCTCTTCACTTTGAAAGAAAAGAGTAAATATTGACTCATTAAATAATGCAAATGTGATTAGGATGTACAATAGGAGGAACAGTAATCTACAGTCAAATAAATGATCCTAATAAATCCAGAGCTACTGCAAAGTTATTTGAAAACAGTGAGATTTATTTTACAAGCAGTGAAGATTTGATGTTTAATTTACAAAGTAGGCATCCTATTAGCTAGGAACCTTTTCTAATTTACTGTTGTCAAGATCCTAGACAACAGTTTGATCTGCTTTAAATAAGATACAGAATTGAGTTTGAATTTAGTGAGGCTAGCTCCTGTTTTGCCATTACATTCACTCACTGATACATTTATTTTACTACAGTTATTACCCCACCATTCTTGATATGTCTGCTTTGAGTTTTTTTCAGTGTGACAAAAGAGTAACACATAAAATTGGGAGTTATTTTATTGTGTTATTTTAAAGACTAAAGACTGATTTAGAAATAACTGATTTTAAAATTAACTTCTTATTGTGTTTGGGTTTTTCTGACTGATTATTTTTAGGCATCATCTGCTGAGGAAGACATTATCCCAGGTTTAGTAAAAACAACACATTGTGTTTATATCTGTTTGCTCCTGAAATATTTCAAAGCAGTTTGGAAATAATTTTTATCAACAGTGAAGGTCTTTAGCAAGTAAGAACTGAAGTGGTACAAAAATACCTTGTAACAACAGTGGAAAATTAAAGAATGTGTAGTCTCTAAAACTGCAATTTGATTAGGGCATGAACACAACCCCCAGACCCTTTGAACACACAGACAGAAAAAAGACAGTATCTTTAATGTCAGTGACAACTTATCACATAAGTCTAGCATTACTGAGAAAAGTATGTTGAAACACATAGATGCTCTTAAAAATTAAATGAAATGTTTTTTCCAAACTGAAATCAATTTTCCTTTGAAACTGATGCACATCTTGGTATGTTTGCATCTTCTGAAAAGTCACTACTATTCAAGTTCATTTAAGTAATGCATATTGCATACATTAGAACAGAATTGCTAAACCAAACATGGAGTTTGTTTCCACATAGTTCAGAGACAGATGTGTGCAGCTGATCAGATAAAAAGTAACCATGTTTGTTTTTATAATTTTTGAATACTTGAAGGCAGTCACAAATGAAATCTATATAATAATAATCTAATGAAATTGAAATATACATGATTTCAAATAAATAAATTTAGGTAAATTGTAATCTACATATATGTATAACCCTAACCCCTCTGTGGTCCCTTCTAACCTTACCCATTCTGTCATTCTGTGATATCACTGAGCAGTACTTACAAAGAGTCAAGGTCTTTTCTGCTCCTCTCACCACCCAATCAGTGAGTAGGCTAGAAGTGCACAAGAAGTAGGGAGGGGACACAGCCAGGACAGCTGACACCAGCTGACCAAAGGGATATTCCATACCATATAGTAGCATGCTCAGCATATAAAGCTGGGGGGATAAATAATTTGGGGGTTTTTTTCGGGTATGGATGCAGTTATAGAAACCATCTTAACACCACAGAGAAACCATGAGCAGTTGGGAAGCTCTGAAATCCAATGAGGATAGTCCAGAATGATGTTCTTCTCAAGGTCCAGCAAGAACTACCACAAGCCCAAAGTGGCTTCCTTGTACCGTGGAAAATGACATTTCTCTTCCATGTGAAGTAAGACCAAAATTTCAATCAGAAGTACATCTGACAGTAATTTATTCTTAACAACAGGAGAGGTGCTCTGGTTCTATAACTCATATGGCATTTACATCTCACTGACTCTATCCAGGAATGTCTAAATAATTCTAGGAACCTTGGGTAGATATTTTAGTTCTGATGGACTTGGTTAAACCAAAGACTCTGAACACTATTAAAGCATGTAGTACCAGCATGTTAATCATGCCAAACTCTCCACTGGTTCTGCAGTCTCCACATCAGGGACTAGATGTTTTTTACTGCAACATTAATTTTCTTTCTGATTGAAATCTGCATCTCCAGGGAACTTTCTTCAGCTTTAAGTAACTCCAGTGTTTTCATTTCTGCTCCTTACCCTAACTGGGAGTTGGAAATGAAGTCCAGCAGATGTGAGAGTGTCTGGTGCTTTGCAGAAAGAACGCCATGTTAAAAAGTATATGGAAAGGTCAGAAATGAGAACATCATGTTTGCATCCTACTTGTTACTATAAACACACGATTAAATGAAGACTTAAAAGGGCCAGAGGTTCACTACACATTTGTTAGATGGCTGATGCTATGGTTTGAGTCTTCCACCTTGTCCTAGCCTGACATCATCTGAAATGGAGTCTGAGATGTCGCTTCAGTGTTAGTAGTTCACTTATATACATCATAGGGTTTAGCAGTCCCAGATAGACAAGAACAGATGTTTCATAGTTCTGTGCCCAATCCTGGTTGGGCTTAATTGGCATACACCCAGGGACGGGATTGATATTATCTGACTCATTGTGCAATATACATATGAAAAAGTAAGCACTATTTATTTTGTTTATTGGAATTAGTTGAGAAATATTTTATACCCAGATATGAGAAAAAATTACTTTATTTGGTCCTGTGCATTTAAAGGTGCATTTAAATTTGAACACAGAGCCATCAGTGGTTTCAATCACAAAGATATTTTTGTGCACAGAGACCTCTGCAAATCTGAAGGAATTTGGTTTAATGAACATTAGGAATGTGTAGACTCTTGGCTTTGTGTTGGTGGTTGTGTACAGTAAAACACAAAGAAACTACTCAAAATTTTGTAAGGGGATTTAAAAAACAAATGTCCTGTACAGAGGCTTCCACCTCAGCAGTTTGAAATCTTAGATTTATATATTTGCAGCTGCAATGGTTGAGGCAAAAAATTTAGGTGCAAACTGATATATAAATGGCCCTATTTTTCTTGTTGTTCTTAAAATTGTGATATTTCTAAATAAAACCATATTTAAACATAATGATTCTTGAGATTATTTGAGTTGGTTTTGCCTTTAGCTCATCCTTATTCTGCAGTAATAGTACACTCTCACCATTGTGTGACCAAAGTCAGTCGCATTCACAAACTGAATAATCAAATCCAAAGACAATTAATGTGAACATAAAACTTAGATGCAAGTCTGAAGCCCTTTTAGAAACTTTCACATGGATCAATCTCTTTAGGAAGGAAACGAAACCTATCCATTAATGGATGAAGTAATTGCAGTGGCATTTCACTGCACCCAGCTGTAAGAAAGACTCACTTATTACTTAGAAAATGTTTTCTTTTACTTTCAGCTACCAACTCTTGCTTTCAGGCCTTTGGGCTTTCTTAAATACCCTTTTTTTCTAGGGTGTCTAAGAGGGACAGAAATGCTAAAACTCTAAGCCTGAAACTGTCAAAGGACTTCTCCAGTTCAATTTCCTGCTGCATTTGATGCAGCTGGAATGCAGCAGTGAGTGTATTCGGGGGTATCCATCTCCATCAAAAATGGATTGGAACAGAAATTAAATCAGTGGTGGCAGCTGGAGTTCAACTCCAGTTCCCATCCGTTTAAACTTTGTCAGAAAAATTCCAGTACAATGAGAAGCAAATAACACAAGGAGCAAAAGCTACTAAAAAGACAAGGAAGATCTGTGGAAAACCATTTTTAAACTTGCCTGGAGAAAGCCAAATTGTGACTGTAGCTTACCTTTGGAATAAACTCATGAAAATATTAGAGAAGTCAAATTTAATTATTTGAATGATAAAACATACAATCAGTCAATAAGTAGTTGTAGGATGTGAATGCGAAAGGATGTAAAAAGGAAAAATATAACCAAAACAGCTAAGGGCTGGCATGAACCCTCTCTTTCAATAAATGTATAGAAGAACTAGTACAACTTTACTTTATGAAGCCAGTAGCTGAAATATACAGTTCTATATGAAGACAATGGCTAGGCTGGAATACACAATCCCACACTCATTGTGTATGGCATTTTGGTTTCATTCAGCATGAAAACCAGGTGGTAGTACTGCCTGTTCAAGGTTAATATTTAATTAATTTTAACAATATTTTATTTTGCCTACTATTTCCTTCTCCAAGTCCTCATAGACACCCAATGGTGATTAATGCATGTACACACAAAAGGAATGGACTTTTATTTGCTTGTTTGATTTCATATTGGACACAAAAGGATTGAACAAACCAACAAATCCAAAGGACAAGTGTATGTGCACCTGTGAGCATGATTTAGTCGGTAATTCAATGACTATCTTCAGGGCAATACCACTGCTGTTTAGGCTCCATTGACTATATTGAGTAGGTATCTTTTGACAATAATGTGACCTAAGATATTTACAGTACATAGAAAACTATGCATTCAGACATGTAAATTTGTGTTTTAGTCTCAAACTTCATCCTACCACAGAAGACTAAACCACAGCTATGCAAACTGAGACTACCCAATTCAGTTTGTGGGAGTATCAAAGCAGACTTTCTATTGACATGGTAGGAAGAAGATGACTTTATCTGGCAAACCCCTCCTGACAGATCAATCCTCAGTTTTTTTATCAGATCCCAAAAGTATATTGAGGTCAATGAATGACAGACCTTAAGTGAGATCCCACTGGTGATGTGGTAATTGATTTTACAGATAGATTTCAAGACTGAGACGTAAAGGTGCCTTGAATAGACATTTTGCTCAAAGGAGCCTAATATAGAATTATGTTTATGAATTAAAGATATACCTAAGGCATCTGACCTATCCTTTCTTTTGACTGCCCCTTTAAGTGTAATGTCATTCCTTGTAATCACTGATTTTAATCATTGCTGGATTTTATAAGACAGATAATATTCCTTCTGTAAACTTTTGAACAGGACTGAATACAGCATGAATTTAATTTACTACAGCTACTTCTGTACAAAAGCAGAATGTTAGTCTTGGTTAAATTGTAAGTTAAGGCTTATCCAAGATATTAATCCATCAAAGGAAACAGTTATACCTGGCATGGCCTTTTCTATCATTGTTTAACAGGGGAAAGACTGCGAGTTTCAGGAGTTGAATTAGCCTGGAACTAATCATGTCAGAGCAAATAAAAATTTGACACTGCTAAATAATATCTGAGAAAATGCCACCTGAGAGAAACTGTATTGAAAACATCTGATACAAATTTGGTTATGTAAATCTGATTGACTTGGTTAGAAAGCTAGTCTAACTGGAATTCTGGAATTTGCAAATCCTGCTGATGTTAAACATTGCTATCCATAATCCTGTTGCTTTAATCAACAGCACTGCTAATGCATAGGGAATAACCTTGTCTCAGATTCATCAGGAGACAGACTAAGTTGGAACTGTTTGGATGACTTTAAAAGCTCTTAGAGAGAAAAATATATATACATCTTATTTACTTTTTTTCTTTACTGATCTCACTTCTGATCTCTTCTTATATAAAGATGCACGATCCTTTGGTATTTAATGAGCAGAAAAATCCATCTTGGGAAGGAATGAAACTCTCGATTAGGAATAGTGTCTATAACTTACTGCTATTCAAAGTACAAATTTCCTCACTTCTTTTAGTCACAGAGAATGACATTTTGGCTGGTTCTTTTTAGATGAGCTTTTGTTGACTCTTGGCAGAAGAAACATAAAGAAAACAAAAATGTTCTCTCAGCTTTCAAAGAATTTTGACTTCTTCTGAAGCTCAGGACTGTGAGCAAACCTGACCATACACCAATTTCAACAGATGTGCTTGAAGCATTCCCTGCTTATTGGATAAAATATGTTAATTTGATGTTTCTGAAGTAGGTAATTGGTGACATTAGCAAGCAATTGCCTCTTCTCCAGTTCACCCAAGTTTCCAGTTACAGTACAGACTGTTTCTCCTGTGTTTGAGACCCCACACATATCTGTCAGTGGATATAATACCTCTGCCTGTACCACTTATCCCTCCAGAGCGTTGCCAGCACAGCAAGTCTGCAAAAATAGCTCTGGCAAATCCCTCTCTCTCCAGACTCTCCATCTGAATTCCCAGACATGTTTTGTGCAAAAGAATGGTTATTTCCTGGTTCTCTCTGTAGATGATGAGATGTAAGTAACTATGCTGGAGGGTAGGGTGAAAAGTCATATTTACCTATCAAGTAAGGAGAGAGAAACCCACTGTAGAGGTCCATAACCAGTAACCATTGAAATGCCGTAATTTTCCTTTAAAGAAATGAGATTTAGGACTTTTTATATGCTATAGTAACTTAATATTTAACTTTTGTATACTACGAACTTTAACTGTCCTGTTTTGTACAAGGAATCAGTAACTGTTTTTCAAATTGATTTAATTTATGGTCTAGATGTTAAAAGCACACATGCGAGCTTGCACATGTCTTTCTACTTTCCTAGAAATTTTTCTTTTTGCTTTAATATTGATTTCCTACAATTAAAATATTCAAAGAGAAAAAGGTAATAGAAGATAATTAAATTTTATTTTAGAAGGAGAAACACAAGTTCTAGAATATAAATACTATGTGTTATTTCATTCAGTTTCCACACAGGATTTGATGAACAATAAACTTTTCTGCCAGGTGCCAAAATGGCTACAGTGAAACTCTCTTAAAATCTGTTTTTAAAAAAAACCCCACACCTATGGAACCTTCACCTTGGGCTGTACTCTCACACTGGTGTTTAAAATACAGCTTCCTCAGTTACTTCTGCAGGTGTTTTTTTCCAAATACATAGCCATTAAGAAAGCCTTAGCAGTATATATCCCTGTTATTCAGGAGAAGAAGATAAAGAAAGGAGGAAAGAGGAGGACATGCTCTAATGGAATATAATGAACATATTTGCATACTATGAAAAAAGCAAAATAGAGTGAAAGCTTGAGGATATTGGCTGTCTCTTAAGATCAATCACAAAGTTTTTGGCTTCCCCGGGTATTATGTGCTAGTTACAAAAAAATCATGCTGTAATGGTCATGGAAATTGGGCCATGTCAGTTGGACAACTACCATGTTACCTGGATCTAGCTATGAAATTTGGTTTTTGCTTCTCTGAACCAGTGTCCAGTAAGACCTGTTATACTGGGAGTGACTGAAGCTAAACTGGAAATATCTCTCTGTTGATATAAGCAGTTCAGTTGGACTCAATATGAACTACTCTCTCTTTGGCTCAGCCTGTGCCATGTTCTGTCTCTCCAGACAGAAAGTCAGACCAAAATGTGCTGTTAGCCGATACCCCTGCTTCTGATGACAGAGCCACTGCTTTTGGGCACAGAGACATTTAACCTGTCTCATTGAATTTAGGTTTGACAATCAAACAGGAATTCACATCTGTCCAGAGAGGTACCATACACAGCATATGTTTCAAGGCTTTCCTGCTTGTTTCATCAGTAGTCATCTATCATTCTCACAAGCAAGACATGCACAAATCTCTGCTGAAGAGGACGGTAGGGTGTGGAATTGTGGGTGTGGTAAGTCTCACAAAGAAGACTAGATAGAGCAGGCCCCTCCCCGCTAAAGGTAGAAGAGAATTTCATTCCCTTTAAACCTTCTCACAGTAGGGTATTCACTTAGTTAAATTTTGAATTTTCTGTTACTTGGTCAATACCTGTTGAAGTTACCTTCTTACTGGGCCAACTCTCATTTGATTATCCAGGCCCTTTTCTTGGGCCATCAGATTTCATTGATATTCATTCAAGGAAAAACAAAATTTCACAAGAAATCTTAAAATTCTAGATTTTAAACCAAGATTTAAAAAAAATAATAAATTAAGTAAATACTATACTGTTTCTTTTCATTTCTGCCTTAAAGTGGCAGCATGAGTAACTGGAAGACAGCTAGGAGGGAAACAGAGGAAATTTTTCTTGACATCGTCACATGATGTCAGCACTCAAATTTCTTTTTGCAAATACAATGCCTCAGTTCAAAAATATATTAACTGAATATTTGTCATTTTATATCCATTATAAGAACTAAGGAATGAATGTCCTGTTGGGTAAAAGAGTATATAACTAGTTGGGCTATTAGTCAGGCTAGAAAAAAAATCAAGCCCTCAAAAGAACTATTGCTGTCCTGTATGTCTCTGACTTGATTTTCTTACCTTAGGATTTTGATGATTTTAGTCTAGGTTCTGCAGCTGCCACAATTAGGATGGTCAACAAAATGGTTCAGTTCAAAGGACTGCTCGGTTTATTTTAAGAGCAGAGACCTTGATGTGTTTTTAGACAGCCTGAAATATGAATTGTTAGTTGAGTTAATCTGGTGACTTGCTCAGTAGTATTTAAGCATAGTTATTTGCCTACTGGCATATTAGAAGCTTGAGGCTGTAAAGACACATATCTCCCTAACTTTCTATGTAACAGCCCTGCTGTCCTGACTGATAGACAGCAAACAGTGAAATCCACTGGAGGAATTAATGCACATTGGAAAAACAAGATTTGAGGTAGACACAGAATAATTGAGTTTTGGTTGCTTTCACATGTTCATAGATTGTTGAAGAAGCATAATCTGTGCTTAAACACCATTTTCTGTGTCTTCTTGGCTGGCAAAATCACATGCATTTCCCTTAAAGGCTATAAATATTTTATATTTATACTGTTTTGTGTTTGTTTCTGAGAGTTACATGCCCCTGTTTGGTCTTCCATGCATCTCTTTCTTTTTTTCTTTATTTGATGTAAAATATTCCACAAAACCATGTTTTGCATGGACAATTGCACAGTTTTCTGAAATGGATGAACATATAATCATCTGACATAACATCATGTTCAGGGCATTGAAAGTGCTGGAGTCAGCATACACAAAAAAGAAATACAGAAAGTCTGTGTTCAAAGACAAAAACATGTTTGGGGACCATTTGACATTTCAGAACAGGATGTAAATCTTCCTAAGAACCAGTTATATCCTAAACATCTAATAAGTAGAATAATAGAAAAAAAAGCAGTTTGGTCTGAATACACTTCAAAATGGTAGGAAATGAAACTATACATGGAATCCTGAATTTAGCTGTACTGTTGCCTTCAAAGGCATTTAGCAATGTTCCTTGCACCATATAATTAATGACAAATGTATATATTATATAATTAAGAAACATTTAAAATAAATAGAGATACTGAAGTGTTTTGGCTTTTTTTCCTTCCCCTACAATTTTCTCAGTTGTGAGTGTGCACTTTAGTTATGTATTCAGTCTTCCTTCTTCTTGTGTCAAGTGAAAAACTAGAATATCTTTTCTGTAAAACCTTGCAGCAAACATTGTCTAGCACATTTGTGTAATGCAGAAAATCCACTGGAAGTTACTGACTGGTGCTCTGGGTGACTCTGTTTTGCAGATGAAATCAGTAGAATTTGTGGGCTTGTCTGAAAACCAGTTTGCAAGAGACCTAAATCCTAAAAAAGACTCAACTGATTTTCCTCTTCCTTTGGATTAGTATTGCAGACACTCTACAGTTTCAACAATCCTTAAACTTAGATACTTTTAGGATCGTATTTGCTCCCAAATTGCATCATCATGTATAAACTCATGACACAGTACCTGTTAAAGACTGCATACAGTTAATGAATCTGTAATGATATAGACATCATAAATTATATTGATGCTTCATGCAATGAAGTAATGTAATTAAAACTTTCAAATTTCTGCTTTATGGGGTGGAAGCCAAGGTAATGAATGAAGCTCAGTTTGGGGGTCAGATCTCTTTAATCAATAAGATCATCTGGATTTAATTTTTCATCCTGCTCACTTGCCCAGCCCTTATTCAAATTGAAATGATAGAGAAAAATTGTGGTGACTAAAAAAAAATTCTCTCTGTATGTGAAATATATAATGAATGGGCATCCTGGTGTCAGCTGCAACCATTGCTGTAAGACTCCATTAAATATAATTTGAGAGATGGATTTAATAATGAGCATTCTTAATAGTTGATGTAGAAATCACACAGCATATAACTAATTTTAGAGAGCTAAAAGTGGGGATCCAAAGAACAAAAATAAGAATGAACTACACTGGAAATGTTTGAGTTTCTGAGAGAATGGGAGGAGTGTATGGTCCCTCCCAGTGCAAAAAGATGTGGATTTTGAACTGATGCTGTTTAGAATAGCACACAAAGAGCTCCCTAATCAATGTATTTTTAATGCATTTGTTCATATACCAGATGAGTCTATGCTGAAAGCTGAAACAAAAATTGTAATTAGTTTAGGAATCTACAGTGAATCTGCCATTTGATGAATACAGCCTTTTTTTTCCTTAAGAAAGAGAAGTATGTTTTAACATAGTTTTCTTCCTTCTCCTTTTCTCTTTCCTTTTGAAAGGACGTTTTTTCTCATTTATTGTAACCGTAAAGAAGAAACAAGAGATCTTCTAAGATACTCCTATTTGTTGCTTGGGCTGACATGAGTTTTATGTTTCACCTCCAGTAATATCCAACTAGAGTATTATGCAAGGTGGAAATAGGTGCAAGCATGTTTGTAACAGAAGAGGTGGGAGGTATGCCTTAGTCATCTTTGGTCATCCAACACAAACTGTGTAATCTGCTACATTTTATTTTGAGCCTTTACAATCCTTCTCTTTCACTCATAAAACATTTCCAAGAGATAGATATCCTCCAGATGCATACAAACATGGATAACATGTGAAAGACTTGTCTGATCATGGCAGTTCCTTCTTATCTATTGCACACGTCTATATTTTAGCATTTCAAAAGTTTGTATTTCTTGAAAAAAGTGCTAGAGTGCAGCAACCCTAGTTTTAAAATCTTTACCAAATAAGATCTTCATTCTGTATTTTATCACATCTTCAGTAACCACAGATATGAAGAGAAGCAAATCAAGAAGAAAAGGGAAGTTGGAGTGGATGAAGTAGTCTTCTGTCCACGTGAGGAATCACAGAATCAGAGAATCACAAAATCACAGAATGGGTAAGGGTCTAAGGGACTACAGTGGATCACATTGTTCAATCTCCCTGCTCAAGCAGCGTCATCCTAGAGTACATTGCACGGGACTGCATCCAGACAATTCTTGTGTACCTCCAGCCACAGAGACTCCACAACTTCTCTGGATAATCTGTTCCAGTGTGTGTGGTCACCTGCACAGTAAAATGTTCTTCCTCATGTTCAGGAGGCACTTCTTATCCATCAGTTTCTTCCCATTGCCTCTCATCCTATTTCTTGACATCAGTGAGCCCTTTTGACATACTCCTTTCAGATATTTATATGCATTGGTGAGATCCCCTCTGTTGTTTCTTCTCAAGNTACATTGCACGGGACTGCATCCAGACAATTCTTGTGTACCTCCAGCCACAGAGACTCCACAACTTCTCTGGATAATCTGTTCCAGTGTGTGTGGTCACCTGCACAGTAAAATGTTCTTCCTCATGTTCAGGAGGCACTTCTTATCCATCAGTTTCTTCCCATTGCCTCTCATCCTATTTCTTGACATCAGTGAGCCCTTTTGACATACTCCTTTCAGATATTTATATGCATTGGTGAGATCCCCTCTGTTGTTTCTTCTCAAGATTGAACAGGCCCAGCTCTCTCAGCCTTTACTCATAAGAGAGATTCTCCAGGCCCTTAATCATCTCTGTTGCCCTCCACTGGACCAGCTCCAGGAGCTCNATGTTCTTCCTCATGTTCAGGAGGCACTTCTTATCCATCAGTTTCTTCCCATTGCCTCTCATCCTATTTCTTGACATCAGTGAGCCCTTTTGACATCCTCCTTTCAGATATTTATATGCATTGGTGAGATCCCCTCTGTTGTTTCTTCTCAAGATTGAACAGGCCCAGCTCTCTCAGCCTTTACTCATAAGAGAGATTCTCCAGGCCCTTAATCATCTCTGTTGCCCTCCACTGGACCAGCTCCAGGAGCTCCATGTTTCTCTTGTACTGAGGAACCCAGAATTGGACACAGCACCCCAGATATAGCCTCACTACGGCTGAACAGAAGGTCAGGATCACCTCCCTTGACCTGCTGACAGTGTTCTTCCTCATATACCCCAGGATACCATTGGTCTTGGCCATAAGGAAGGGCACTCTGCTGGCTCATGGACAGCTTGTTGTCCTTCAGGACTGCCAGAGCCTTCTCTGCAGAGCTTCTTTCCAACAGGTTGGCACCCAGAATGTGCTGGTGCCTGGGGTTATTCNGGAACCCAGAATTGGACACAGCACCCCAGATATAGCCTCACTACGGCTGAACAGAAGGTCAGGATCACCTCCCTTGACCTGCTGACAGTGTTCTTCCTCATATACCCCAGGATACCATTGGTCTTGGCCATAAGGAAGGGCACTCTGCTGGCTCATGGACAGCTTGTTGTCCTTCAGGACTGCCAGAGCCTTCTCTGCAGAGCTTCTTTCCAACAGGTTGGCACCCAGAATGTGCTGGTGCCTGGGGTTATTCTTCCTCAGGTGCAGAACCCTGCATTTGCCCTTGATGAACTTCAAACATTTCTGTGCTGTGAGGAACACAGACAGAATTTAGAAGATGGAGGAAACCTGAGAGATAATGACATAAAGCTGGGGGAGGGGGGGGAAATCAGGATGTGCATGAAGGTAGAAAAAGAAGAGATTTAGCAGAGATATTTAGCAGGTTTGTCAAGAAGGATAAGCATATGTCAGACAATCAATTAAAAATTAAAAAACCCAAAATGTAAATGAGGTAATTCATACTCTACATAAGCCTGCTAGGACACTGCAGCATTTGCATCATCACGTTCACAAAGTTAACAGTACAGAGTGCATGCCTGATTTTTCTAAAGTACTAAATATTCACAGGTCCAGGAGATCTTAAGACTTTGTTACAAACATTTTGAACAGCTCTGATTACAGATAATTAAAGCTGGGTTTTTTTGATAACAGATAATCAAAGTAATCGTGTTAGAAAGACAATTCTCAGAACTGGCATTGCCTGACCTGATTTTCTCTGCTGTTTTTTTGTAAGCAGAAGAATGACATTTATTCTTCCATAATAAAACCTTCCATTTTAGAAATGTTACTGGCTTGACCACTTATGAATAAAAATAATCTCAGTAGAAATTATTGCAAGACTGTATACGCACCACTGAAAAGCACAATTAAAGACCTTTTCATTCATATGACATAAAATTTCCACTGATATATGGTTTTGATTGTGCTCAGTATAATGGGGCCTGATTTTAATTGAGTTCTGGGCAATATCAAAACTATGGATAGAGAACAAAAATAATAACATGATTTCTGTGCTAATTTTCTTTTGAATACTCACAGAAAGAAAGTCTCATAGAGTATTTCTTAGGTCAGAGATCTGCAACAGGCATCCTATTACTGCAATAACAGCATTTTTTCTGTTTTTTGCTTTCTTATGTTTAAAATTTGGGAGAGATCCTTTCTGTAAATCTAAAGGACATTAAGGATAAATGGATAGACATAGATATACAGAGCATCTAGGTTTGTCCGTGTGGTTTCAGGGCAGTTTTTTGTGGACTGAAGTTGTGTTCAAGACTAGATTCAGAGACTTTTTGCACACAACTAAGCAGAACATAACCTCCTTAAGGTTCCTTCCTAAGCACTTTAGTTTTCATGTATATAGAAAAGAGTTTGAAATCCAATGATTCTCATGGTTTCTCTGAAATCTAAGGTAAGCAGCTTGAGAAGTTAGTACATTTTATAACACAAGAAATTATATATTGATGTAGTAAAAAGAGGGTCTTCAAATAATTGTGACCTCTCTCCTTTCTTCTAGAAAAAGCATTATCAGTCTAATTTTCTCTATTGATCTTTTTGATTTAGGGCAATTGAAAGCTGCTAATGAAAAACATTACTCTGTTAAAACATTCATTTCAAGCATGCATACCACTTATGACACACTATTTCTTAGAAGACTACCCTATGCTTTAGGGCTGTTTTGGTGCACACACATTCCACTGGATGCAAATAATAATTGCAAGTCTCTTAGTATATATGCCACAATGTTACAGCCAGAACATAATTATAAGCAAAAATACAGTGCACCTTATATGTAGAGCCAATAATTTCTAATCCTAATTAAAATCCTAATAAGCTGATTAAAACCAACAAATAGCTATCACTAATCTATATGCAATAATAGTCCAAATTAATACAGAAAAATCTTCTTTACTAGTAGTGTTTTAAGAACAGTTGCAAAAGAAAACTTATCAATACCTATGCCTTTTCTAAAATCCCTTTGGATTCTTAGGCTGACAGTACCAGTGTTCCTGGACCATAGAGTAGGTGGGATGCCTCATTAAGTTGTCAGTATCCTGACTTAACTTCTAAGGCACTGCCTACTTGTATTTGCAAAAGTTAAAAAGTTAAACATTTTGGGCCAGAGCAAGTAGCTCAGACAAATCCTGAGATCTTACACTGCCAGATAAGTACAAGGCCTACTCCCTTGTTAGTATTGGCAAAAGACACGTTTGACAAACTGCACTAGGACACAGCAAACATATCACTTCTATCCCACTGTGTCCAATAAGCATTTTGGTGTAATGACATTAACACGTTTTTCACCAACCTATTGCTCTGAAAAGTAACAAGCATATTTACAAATAGGTAACAGAGTGGAAAACAGTTAAAAACAAGTTAAAGGCTTGAAACTCTCTGAATTGTATCTCAAAAAGTAACTGAAACCATGAATACTCTTTTAGCCTGGAAAAAGATACAGGCATATAAATTCATGGTTTCCTGTTATTCTCATTGTTCTGACAGAGATTCGAGAAATATATACATCTGAAATTCTTTCTTTATTGCAGTGCATCTTTCAATTTAGAGGGTTTTATCTGTGCCATAACCCATTAATTTTATTAGAAAACCGTATAAGGTATTCTGTACTGGGCATTCTTTCTTACTTGATTGTGATGACCTAACACCCCTTGCAAGATTTCCTGGTGAAGATTGGAGATATATTATTCAAAGCCACAAAGGGAAATGAAGGAAGCTGACATTGCATCTGCTTGGAGAAGGTATAGTTCTGTTTGCAACATCAGTGACTTTGCTTAATCATGTGCAATATTGAAAGGTCTAAAAACACAGCAGACAGTCTCCAAGATCACTACAAATAGCTAATTGATGATGAAAATGAACAATGAGATATTTTACACATTCTGAAAAAAAAATCCACCACTTTATATCCATGCATTAATACACATGTTGTTCAGCAGTTCTTTTCTCTTACACACTTTCTCAGTACTCAAAGTGCTATATAATTTTATTCTTAATCCTGAATCTTGTGGTCTTATGTTCAGTTCAATTGATAAGAAAACTCAATCACTATTGCTGGAACTATTTTTAGATTTACTAATTTCTATTCTTAGAGTATCAAGAATGATGAGCAGGCTAAGATTAAGATGGTTTTACTATTAAAAAAAATAATCCATATCATGAAAAAATATTTCATACTGACTATGTCATGAATTTTTCCCAAAGATACTACAGGGCACTGAAACACTCATTATGCTTAAGGATATTAACATTTTCTTGAGCATTTTGTTTTCTGAACCCGTTAGAGTTCTCATTTGGGCTCATTCAAATAAACATTGCTATAATCACTGTCAGTTGAAAAAATGCTACGTTAAGTACTTACGAGAACTTTATATTACTGTAACTAGAAGAAAGATTGGATGCATCAAATTTCTCTTTTTGTCAATGTCATCCTGAGATCTGAGGACTGCTGCTAGGGTTGTATTCCTTTGTAATAATATTTTTCCTGTAAACAATAGTGAGCTATGCATAATATAAATTTTCTCTCTGTCAGTGTGATCTTGTGATATGCTGGCTAGCTTTGAGAGGTCATCCCTACAGAATTCAAAAGCTGGACATCTGTCAGAATCCCAGGTTCATCATAATTAGGAAGAATTTTCTTCTATTAACTTCATGGACACCAGGTTTCTACCAATAGTCGTTACTTGTTATAATACTTTGTTATTTGCATTGACAGAACATCTAGGACTTTCAAGAAGTCCTTGACCAGATACGTTAGGAAAGACTCTCTTTTTGTTTCTCTGTTAATTGCACTATCTCAGAAAAATAATTTTCTTTAGCATATATTTTTTTTTTTTAATTTTGGCTTATGCGATGGTAGTTATGCAGAATCTGACATGCCTCTTTGAAATGACTTTCTAGAATATGTTATCATGAGAATCCACTCCTCCTCTAATGTGATTAGAACTAAAATCAATAAAAACATACCATAAACAACATACCACATACAATTAAATGTACACAACAAAAGCAGTAAGGCATGACATTTTAAACTTTCATGGAGGAAGGGCAGATGGTTTTATATTGAGATTTTGCAAGAATCACATAAGAAACAAAGATCAGCAAAGAGCAGAAATTGGATTCTAAATGCAGAGAATCACTTGTTAAACTGAACTGACACACTACTAAAGTTTGATTTTTACTAGGACAAGTATGTATCTTAGAATTCCATAAATAAATTAAAGGTGAGGAATCACTGTATAATGAAAGTAATTTCACTAACAAGTCCCACTAGAAAAATGGGACATCAGCTAAAATTCATGAATTTTTAGCTATGGATAATGGATGCAATGAAATAAACAAGCGAGAAACCAAATACATAGAAGAAATCAAAACTCTACTAATGAACTTTACATGAGAAAGAAACTAATAAGCTAATGAAGTTCTAGAACCTGCTTGCTTNACTGTCTATCAGTGTTGGATTATAGAAACAGTTCATTACCATTGTTTAAACTGTATAAAATATTGGAAGAAAGCAGTAAATAAACATTTCTGAATAACATCCCACGTGGAGTAAAACATTACATACTACTTAGAATTTATATCTCTCAGTAATGGTACACATAAAACTGAGAAAAAAAGTAATAGACTGAGTAACATTTCAAACTTCCTTCTGGATATGCTTTGCTATAAAATGATTGCAATTTGAGATTTGACTAGGATATAAGACTAATAATTGTTTTTGTATGGCCACTAATATATTTGATTTAATTTACAAATTATGATCGGTGATGCCTGAATGCTTCATAAAAACCTTAGTTCTATAGTTGAGAGTGGCTGTACTTCAGATTTTCTGTTACCTACAATGCAGCTGAAAAATTCCAGTCATGAAGATGAAGCTGACTTTGTAGCCTTCTCTTCATCCCACAGCTAGTCTTATGGACTTGAAACAGTTTACTTTTCCCCCTTTTTAAAGGGAGTAAAAATAACATCCTTCATTTCACTCATTTTAATCCAAATGACAGGCAATAGATTCATAAATCGCCTCTGAAGTAACTTCATACAAACAACAGATCTCACATTTTTTCCTTTTCCTCCACCTCTCTGATGTCATGCTTCTAACTTCTGTCTTAAATTAGATTGTGACTTTCTTAAAACATGGTCTACCTCATACAATGGCTAGAATCACTTAAGTACACAACAGACTACTTAACAAAATTGTCCCTGACTGGTCCTTGTGTAACCTAGATAATTATCAAGAGTAGCCAGCAAGCCCAATAATATCATCTTTCTCTTAGAAAGCAGGTAGTGGCTTTGACTTTCTCAAATTGCTACTTCATCATAATGAGAACGAAAACCAGAATATAATTCAAAATGAATGGGGATGTTGATGGGGTTAAAAAGGATGTGCTCCCATTCAGCTGTCATCAGGTGTTAGAGGAGAAACAGTGAACAATCTTTGAAAGTGAAGCTAGTAATGTAGATAAATAATGGATGCAGCTAGTGGCCTGAATGCATTTAAAGAATCCCAGCTGCTCCACTCTGTGTTTAATAGGCTGGAGGTGCAATTTCTTGCTACATAAATATTCAATATATTCCTACAGCCTTGCCATATAGGTGTAAACAACAATCAGCATAAAGAGGGCCATCAATGTTTATTATATACTTCATTTTAGCTAACAGATGCTCAGTGAGAAGACTGAAAGTTAAAGTAAAAAAAAGGTGACTCAGAAAAATCTATCAATCACAAAAAATGCTATGAAAGCATCTTCATATATACAAGGATTTTAGTTGCAGGAGATTTGTTCCAGTTATTGCAAGGAAAAGCCAGTTAGCAGATACTTACGTTGATACAAGTGTCTTATGATGGATGGAAAGTCTGAGTTTGGGATGATATGACTTTGATTCGCTATACTTACAGTTAGGGTTTTTTTCTGGAATTTTCCAAAACTCTCCCTTAGTATGCAGCTTCACAGAAAACTTCACTTATGCTTAGCTACATGGAAAGTAATAAGAATATTTTCACAAATCATAAACTTAGTGCATAGTGCCAAATTTGCCTTAGGAAGAGCATGTTCAAGGAACAGTGAACTGAGCATTCACTTTTGTTGATGTTCAGCAATTCCCAGTCCAGTTAAAGCAGCTGGAGAATGAAATACAGCTTAGCTGCATACTTTCTCACTTGATACCTGCATGCTAAGGGTGACCTTTATTAGAAGTAGAGTTAGACAAGCACAGACTGTTAACTGAAGTGTTTTATCTGTTTTTCTCTGTCTTCACCTATCAACAGAGTCTTAAAGCATCCAGAGGTATAGCTTCTGCTACAAGGAAGCACTTTATAACTTTGATACTCAAACTCATAGTACTCACTATGGCTGTTGGTATAATAGATTACTATCTTACATTCATGAAACAGCTGGAGCCAGGGGAATATTCTCTCTCCCAGGACAAATTATTTATTCAGAAAAATGTGTTAAATCTTGATATTCGTCTCTTTTAAATAAATAAATAAATAAAGTTTACACTAGGAAGGGAATTAATTATGAAAGTGCTACTTTCTATTAAACACTCCTTGACTCAATTTGAACTTGATCTCTGGAATTTACGTCTTTTCCTTTTAAGTTTTATCAACTTGTTCTCTGACTACCACTTAATTTTTTATGCAAATAAACTCCTCAATTACTCAGTAATTCCTCCCTTCCACATTTACAACAGGGATTGTAAGGAGCAAAGGTGATAAATGAGAGTGAAGAAATTGATTGATTTTATGGAGCTGTATAAAATTATTATTAATTTGATTATTTTTGCTGTCACTGGGATTACTATTATTTCTTCAGTAGAAAGTTTGAAATAATTTCAGCTAGGATTTTTTTTTTGACTTTATGGGGGTTTCTCGTGCAGTCTGTGAGTTTTCACTTGTGTCTTTTTTCCCTATGGATGTTATTTAATGAAGTGTATGTAGAAAGCAAAAAACCCACCTAATGCACAGAATTTGTTTAACAAGGGTATTTCTGACAAACAGTATGGAATTCAGTAGTTTTGAAAGAGCTGTTGATTTATCTTGATGGTAAGGTAAGCTCTGCATTAGTTGAAATGCACTTTTAAGACCAGGTCTTAAAATAAAAGTATTACTATCCATTTAAACAACTAAGTGTGTTACAGTCCCATTGGGGTTTATTTTCTTATATAATAAAGTAAACAAATTAGAAGAGAAAATACACAAAACCAAATAAAAATACTCCCATTTATTCTTTTTGTTCATTGCTCATTTCTCTTTGTTAAAAACTGAAATAGTTAATGACTTAAACATTCTAAGATCACCAAAAGACTTTTGTCCACTGTAGCAGATTGAAAAGAAACCAATTGCCCAGGAAACCCCTCCCTGAATTTGCCTACTTCAAAGGACCTTCAGATCAGATAATTCGGTGCCATTGTCCAACTATCCCAAGTGTAGAAGGGTATGCATACCTGAAGCTACAAACTGGATTTCCAGATAAGGGAGGAGGCTAATAAGAAGCAAATCTGGTGAGGTGGGATAATCCTTTTTACCATGCCAATGTCCTCCCTTGCATGACTCTGCTGTGAAAACCTCTTCAGGGAACCTTGAAGGTATTTTACATCTGACCTGGGCTATTTATCTCAAATGATAGATGCTGAGTCTTAGGAGGTGTCAGAGACTTGTGAGATGCCCTGGGACACATCCTATGACACTATCCACTGTAAAATTCCCTTCCACAGGGAGGTACAAGGCATTCACATCTGAGTTTTAAGTGTATAATAAGTCATGAAGTATTTGAGTTGTTTTTTTGTGGTTTTTTTTTGGTGGGGGGGTGGGGCTTACCCAGGTCCAATGGATCAAGACCATCACTTCTACAACTCTGCAACCATCACTTCAACCAATAGACATGGAAGTTGCAACTACCATGTTTCATTGCTGGATCCAGTAGGAGGTGACTGCATATATCTTAGGTCAACCTTATCCTTTCTTTCTCTTTCTCTTCCTTATACATTTCTTAAAGTGTTATGCTTTAATATTGCTGTATTACTATATACCCAAAATGGTAGCATACCTGTTCAGTTTTGAAACAAAATAGTTCTAAAAAAATCCTACATATATATGTTTACAAACACTGATTATTCAGTGTCATTTCACTGTAATCCACCCCAAGGGATTTATTAACAAGAATCTGGGTTACCCTCATCATCTGAGGTGGGTCATAACACTCTTCCATAGAACTCTTTGTCCAATTTAATTTCTCCTGCATTAGGTATTGGCATCCTGCTACTTCAATGCATAGCATTAGAATGCCCAGCAATAGCCTTGCCCACTAGGAAAACTTTGTTTTTCCTAATTCTAGAGAGAACAGACATGTGTGAATGCTTTTAAATTCAACTGATGAGTACAAGGTTACTATGTTAGTACTATGCCTGCATGCTTTCTAGAAACGTGGTACACAGCAGTGACAGCAAGGCACTGTCAAGAGCAGACCGTTCTCCTACTAAAGTAAGAGTAGTGATGAGGTCTGGGTTTTATGTATGCACATTGTCCCTATCCAATCTAGAGCCCAGACTTCATGCTACTCTGCACTGCTTTCCTCCTTTAACAATTTTTATATGTGTTCTCTGCTGCTTGAGTGAGCCATTTTTCAATCCTGTTGCCCAAATCTCAGTAATTTTCTTGCTATACCATAAATCCTTTTTTTTTTTTTTTTTTCAGCAGCACTCCATTCTTTCACAGAAGATGGTATATATATTTAAAAAAAATCCATTCTTATGTGTCTGAAAGAGATGGAATTTTGGATCTTGAGCTATAAACCAAACTCAGAAATATTTATACTGTGCTGAATTCCTAAACATTATCATCAAGAAAGTTGCAATAGGGCAGCCATATTGTGTGTCACACCAACAGCAAACCATGAGCTTATGTCCTCCAGTATGGAAAATGTAATAGCTTTTCTTACATCATTTCACAAAGATGATATCTTTAATGAAGTTTTTGTTAGAATACATGGTTCTCATATAGTTTCTTTGGATAACCCATAAAAATTAAAGATCAGGCCAAGGTAATGAAGTCATGATTCCAGTATGAACTTTCCCAAAGGCTTAAAAATTTGTAAGAGTTCAGATTATGCCTTTGTTTGAAGTTGTTACAGAGACTTTGGTAAGCCAAGAAGCCTGGTCCATTTTTGAGTGTCCATGAGGTCAGCATGTAGCACCTGGGTTTATTTTGAAGCCAGATCTATTAAAAATCCAAATAACTTTAAAACACGCCTTTAAGTTATACTTAAAGATTTGAAGGGGTTTGGAGTGTTGTTATTGTAGAATTTTTAGAATTCTATAGAATCCAAAGGCTTCTGAGAAGGAATGGTTACTTATTTTTCTGAAGTCAAAACACACTTTCACTTACTTTACTAAGATCTGAGATAATTTTCTGCCCATCTCCAAAATCAAAGAGACTAATATTTTAGACGTGATTCACAAGGTTCTTCTCTACTATGATGCAATTTCTAATAAAACATGCACATCTTCTTTAAATTACATAGAATAGATGAGTCTGTTTGGTTGAGATTTTACAGGATGAATAAATTCGTGTCTATCAAACCCAGAATCAGCTTCAATGCAGAGCGCTAATACAGCCAGTAATAATTGTTTGGTTGGTGTAGCATTATACAGTGTATATAGCTATAATAAATCATATGCATTATCATTTCCACTTCATGTCATCTTCAGCTAATGTTGTCGCAGGGGAGAAGCTTGCGCGCCCTTATGAGGTTGCGAGCTATGCTGGCGGTGGTTTGTGCCTCCGGTAGGGTCTCCCATGCTAGTCAGGTCTCAATTGAAGGGTCAGACAAAGTGTGCCCCTGGGCAAGATGGGCTCACCAGCCTCCTGGCAACCATCCTAGGAGAAGGACAACTCTAACTCCAAACCCGGGCAGATGGAGCTCGCTTAGCCCTGTAACGCCATCCATCTATGAGAAGGATACTCTAACTAAACCTACATCTTGAGGACTTCGCTGTCACCGTCCAAGCTTGCTTGGCCCTGGCAGATGAACCTCAGGAGTAAAGGGTGGGGCCAATCCCGTGCACGCTGTACCTCACCTAAAAAATCCACTGCGCAGGCTTGATTATGATGATGATGATGATATCAGACATCAATCTACTTCAATTCTCTGAGAAAACAGAAGAAGTAATTCTGAGGAACCCTAATACAAATGTTATTTATTTCAGTCCAGGAAATGTATTGTCATACCTATATTTTTATGTGGTTTTACACTTATTTTGTAGCAGGCATTTCCTGATCAATACATTTAAAATCTCAGGTTTTCACAGCTAACTTTTTTATTTTGCTTTGTCTTCCAGTTGACTTAATTGTAACTCTTCATTTTGCACAACATTGTCAGTCTGAATAAGATGCATGAGGGTTAATGGATTTTAAAAGCCTTAAGAATAAACATGGTGGAATAACAGCCAAGCACTTTAGTGTTGAGTGGATACTTAATTTCCCTGCAAAGCAAGGGATGATGTATTGAATGCCACTGAGAGATCTCACTGTCAAATTTAGATGACTGGACAAGTAAAATAAGAATTAATCAGTAATTTTTCATGTAGGAAATTCTCTGTATTACAAGTATTTCTGATCATTATATTGTTTCTGCATTGTTATTTGAAATTCAAATACATTAAGTTAATAAGGCTTTACTATATATATATAATAGTTTTATACAAGAGAATTTTCTGAGTAAACTCATGTAATTTTGTAACTTTATATGATGAATAAGAATCATTCACACAGCCACCAATATTCTGAGCAGGAACAGTTATAACTTAGCTTGTAATATGGCATAGCTAAGGACATAATGACAGTGTTTCTATACTCAGGAGAAACCATGACTGAGTTTAGACGAACTTACCTTTCACTTTGCATTCCATGAGCTCAGTTTTTCACACTTTTAAAACTGAAAAAAAGCGAACAATAATAATTCTTGTAAGTGGTAGAGAATCAAGTCACATGCTGTTAATAGTGACTATTTTTTCAGCAATTGGCTTGCTGTAAATATCCTGACCATGTTTCTTTAAAGTGATCACTCAATGGGCACATTTGTGACAATTTACTATAGAGCAGTTGCCCACAGCTGTACCCTACAGGCAGGGTTGTGCTGTTTGACAGTTTGGGATCAGAAACCAGGAAGCAGTCATTAGTTCCTCTCATAACCCTATATGCAGTCTTCTACTGGGGATTCATATGCCTTAGTCTAAGTAGAAGAACGAGAAACCATCTGCACATCTCAGGAACCATAGGGAAGTTCTGAGGTACCCACTTTCCTCTGCCACCCTTCATTTTCTGTCTTCAGCCCTGTGTTATCCTGGAGGAACAGTGACCAGGAGACCACAGAGGAGGGCAGGACAGTTGGCTGAACACACATATAAGCACATTAGAGCCATGAACTGGTGTCCCAGTGCAGACCATCCAGACCACACATACAGCCTTAGTCATCTCTGTCAGTATGGTTTAGGAGGCAGATTCAGCAGTTATTCCTTATTTTTCATGTGTCTGGATGATCAAATACTGGACAAAGGTAGACTATTTTATTTTGTGTATGGAAATGCTTTCTTAATAACTCCAATAAATAACGCCAATAAAATTTTCAACAACAGAAATGTATGAAAAATTTGATATGATCGTCTCTTTCTACAGTATCTGTAAAGATTGAGGTTTGATGGATTTGTTTTTTGCCTCTACCAGAACATTTGTAAAACAGAATGCATCAATATGTGCATCATGGCACAGTTCATTCTGTATTTCAAGTCAAGAAGAATTTGGTACAATACAAATTTCCAATCTTCCTTGTATTGCTCCAAAACATTAAATAGCCTCTTTAAAATTCCTCAGTCATCCCTGGCCCAAGAAGTGAGCATGGCAATGTATTACTGACACAAAACCTGCCCTGTTTTCCTTTACCCAGTTTTTCTTGTGCTGCCTACAGTAGATGCACTTTGCAATACAAGTTGACAGCAATGCCCAAAGTAACCTCACTATCTATTAGAGAAACTTCTAAAACATGCTGCACTCAGGCATAGAAAGTGTATTCTATGGCATTTAATAGATCCACTAAGGCTTAAGTGCTTCTGCTGCAAAGTGTAGCCTTTTTACAGTTGAAAAAAAAAAATCCTTTTTAGAACTGAAAAGCCACTGTGAACACTCTAGTGGTTAATGTGTTTCACACTTTTCAGCTGTGTGCTAGTTTTCTCTGGGATAGAGTTAATTTTCTTCATGAACCTAGTGTGGGGATAGGTTTTGTATTTTGCTAAAAACAATGTTGTTAACACAGGGATGACTACATTATTGCTGAGCAGTGCTTACACAGTGTCAAGGTCTTTTGTGCATCTTACTCTACCAAGAGAAGCTGCAATTAAACTAAATTCTTCTTTGAAATGCTTCAAATACATATAAAGTATAAGTATAGTATATTATGGATTAAGTGATTGAAATGTAATGGTAAAGAGGCAGATAAAATAGAATTTCTAATTAAATATTACCTTGCTACATAAAGTAAATTAGCCTGGTTTGAGCTTTGCCACTAATATATAATCACGAGTGGCTCTGTCAAATTAAAGTGGTGGTTATGGTAATGGAACTATTTTTATTCAAAATGTTTACTGGCCACTACTGGTTTTATCAATGTCTTTACTGTGCTGAAATATGTAAGAAAAGTTTAGGAGAACACTCTATTCTCTAAAATCAACAACGGATGAATGGTTTGTCTTGAGTGTGTGCTGATTAGCCTTTCAAGATGCATTTCCCTATAATTTTTCCTAACTTTGACCAGATTACTCTTCTTTTCCTAGCCAGAAGTCAGAAACTACTGCCAAAAGATACCCAAGTACTGTCTAAAGCAGCATCTGTGTTTACATATTAAATAGTACCTTTCACACTCTTTAACTACTAATGTTACTTCACAGTATCACAGAATCACAGAATCATTTACATTGGAAAAGATCTCTAGGATCACTGAGTCCAACCTTTGACTGATCAGTACGTTATCAACTAGACCATGGCACCAAGTGCCACGTTCAGTTGTTTCTTGAACACCTCCAGAGACAGTGACTCCAACACCTCCTGGGCAGCCCTTTCCAATGTTTAACATCCCTTTCCATGAAGAAACTCTTCCTGGTGTCCAACCTGAACATACCCTGGCAGAGCTTGAGACCATTTCCTCTCATCCTGCCACAAATTGGCTGGGAGAAGTCTGATCCCCTGGCCCTTGCTATACCCTCATTTCTTTTTCTTCTCATAATAAATACCATTCTAACCCACTAATTTTTCTTGCATAAATATAATTTTAGTATGTTTATTAAAAATGTTTATTTTGTCTCATTATAATAATGCTAGTATTTATAAATATGTTTCCATGTTAGCAATAATTTAAGGAATAAAATCTTGTGGAAATCTAGACTCTAGAGAAGAAATATTTAAGATTTAACATAATCTCATTGATTTCAGCAGATATTTGAAACCTGTCTACATTCATGGATCTAAATGCAAGTATTTTCTTCTACCTATAATAAACACAGATTTCTATTTAAGATTCAGCAACTCACACCCTCAACACAACAAAATAGGGTCCCAAGAGAGTAGCTATCAGTATTTCTTAGAAAATGTCATCTACATGTGTTCTAGTTTATTCATTTGACTAAGGGTATTTGTTCAGCTTCCTGACTTTGATAACATTTGTCAGAACAAGAACAGGCATTAATCTGTTGAGATGCTTTTTCTTTCTCTTAAGGCTCACTGAGGTCTTGGCACAGAAGCCATTTGCAGGGTGAATTTCAGACAACAAAGAATCAGTTGTTTAATAATTATTTCATTGCAGAATGGAGGTAAGTAACACTGAGTAACATTTTGCACAGCATCATTGAATTATCAGTATTTCTAAAAAACTCCTTGGCATATCAGTTTTATGTTATTGCTTGTAGATTTAGTAATGGATTTCCTCTGCTTTTTATCCAAACACCAGAACTAATGGGAAACTTGGAGCTTTTTTATTTTTTTTAACTTAGAGGATATTAATCTTCAAAAACACCACAGTGCTTCAGATATGTTGCCACTTCTAGACAAAAGATACAATCACATTATTGTAACTAATAAGGCAAAACCATTTTCACCCAAGGTTTGTGGAGAAGTTTATTTGCATTACCTTTAATATGAAAGCTGACTTGATGTTTTTCAACAAAGTGAATTGCCTCTTAACTAGTTCTATAGTGGAAATGGCTCACAATACCAAATAGCCTGTTTTGAAGCACAGTGTAACTACCCTCAATCACGTACTTGCCATTTTTGCAATCTGCTAGGCAGGACTTGAATGAAAGTTTTCCATAAAGTTTTATCTCACTAGGAGATTTCAACCAGTTTTCAAAATGTCACAGTACAGAATGGAGGAAGCTGAGTGTGTAGAGCTCTAGCTGTTTCTCACCTGTACGGAGACATGGAGCCAGAACAATTTACAGGTATCTGCTGGTTTGAGAAGAACCAATCTATAAAAACACCCATCTGCACGAGGAGCTTTCCTTCGCTGCCTGAGTGTGATTCAGTTCTTAAGCAATATTTTCTGCAGTATCAACAAATTTTTTAATTGAAGTTTTTTTAACAAAAATGAATTTATGGTGGAAAGACAGTAAATGGCCATAAAACCTGTCTCTGAAAATTATCCAGTTTAAGAAATAAAAAATTATTTTTGTCCATATAAAAAGCATTTAACCTAAAGTACAGAGATGTTGGAGGAGAGGAGAGAGATTGGCTGTGGAAGGACAGCTTAATCAGCACAGATCTGTGACTGCCTGAGCTCTGAGAACGGCTTGCTGCGTTTATGTGGACTGTTGCTATGTTTGGGGACTGTTTGCAGTTTCAAGTCTGTACCCAGTTTGAGGATTTTATCATGTCTTTTCCTTTGTTTCACTGTGTGTCCCTGCTGGAATTTTCCATCCCTCATGGCTTGTAACCCACCCCTGATTGGTCCCTGCTTGCAGCAGGGTAGTATTTCCTTATATGGTATATAGCTGCCCCTGTATTCCCAGTTTTGGAGGGTCTTGTCTTGTATTGCAAAGCCCTCCCAGGCTTTTCCCTAAACCCCTCCCAGGTTCCAGCCTGTTCCAGAACCTTCCCTACCGACCCTATATAAGCCAGGCAGCATTTCAAATAAAAAAAACCTTTTCCCCTCATCCCCCTGGAGTCTGAGTCCTCCATACCCCATTTCCCTTCAAAGACCGCATAATGGTGCCTGAACAGGAACATGGCCAGGAGTTCTAATATTTAGATGACTGCACATTCCAGCAGGAAAAGCATGGGGGGAGGACAGTCCCCCCGGCTCTGGTGGTCTCCTCGGCTGAAGTGGGGGATAAACACACCTATCTGCCAGACAGAGGTGAGCGGCCGAGAAGACAAATCCTTTCCTACCCCCCTGGACCCTAGAACTAACAAAAAATGGGAGCCTGCATCTCAAAAGACAAGAGAGGGAATTATAAAAAGCTTANGCATCTCAAAAGACAAGAGAGGGAATTATAAAAAGCTTAAATGCCTTATTCAGCTCCACAGCCATGTTACAGACAAGGCTTCCCTTAAAGCACTGGCTAAATGGACTGTTAAACATGGGTTCCAGATCCCAGGAGAATTAACTTACCAATGGTGGGATCAGCTCGGCATGGAACTGTGGGGGGCAGCTGAATTTAAAAGCGATATTGAAGCTGCCAAAGCCACTTTGGCATGGAGGCTGATCCTAGAAATCTTAAAAAGCTCGGAAAAGCCCTTAAATGCCAGCAAAAAGAAAGAAGAAAGCGAGCAGTCAGTCCCGATTGCCAAAAGGGAAAGCAAAACTAGTTTCACCAGCAGCCCAGGACCAAAACGGCAGCAGGGAGCTGATTCCTCGGGAGCTGTGGGGCAGGCAGTGTGCTGTGGGCTCCGATCACACGTGGTCTGGGGGTGGGAGCGCCGCAGAGAGGGCACAGACAGAAGTGCCGGCGGAGCATGGAGCAGCCCTGAGGGACGCCACGTGGGGAGAACTGCCGCTATGCCTCGGAGCAGAGCCCCAGGGTGGCATGGCTCGCCACAATGCAGCACGGCCCCTGCGGCTCTCATCAGAGGAACTGCCAAACAAAAAGCGGAGGGTAGGCACTGTGGTGGCCAGAGAGCAGAGATGCGTTAATGACCAAGATGGCAGGTCTGCTCAAAGCCAGCTTCACAATGGGAGGTGCCCACAAGGTCAGGCACAGAATGGCGGTGGCTTCTTTTCCAGTGACCGGGACATGTCCCTTTGTAGTTTTTCTGGGGGACTCTTGGTTTCCGGGGGATACCATCAAAAATGGCTGGCCCTGAGGCTGGGGCCCCAAAAATTTCCCATCATTGACAACAATGCCAGGGTCTACCAGTTATACTGCAGTACCTCAGTCGCTTAGATGGCAAACCCTCCGCAGAGAGGCAGAAAAGGCAAACGATTTGGACATCTTGAAATGCTTCCCAGTAATATATGAGCCTAATCGCCCACTGGCTTGGCAGCCTATCCCATATCCAGTGTTCAGAGATGCAAAAAAAGCAGTCACTAAGTATGGACTGCGTGCACCTTTTACAATGGAGGCTATAAGTGCCCTGTTTGCATCATATGTTATGATTCCCTATGTATGAGAACTACTGCTAATGTGTTGTGGTCATCTATGCAATTCACACTCTTCGAATCTGAGTGGAAATCACTAATTAAAAAATGGGCTGAGGAGCTGTTCATGGCGATTGAGAGGCCAGTTGTGGACTCTATTATTAATATTTTATTTGGAGAAGGACCTTTTGTTTCTAACCAAGCTCAACTAGGCATTGCTGTGATTGATCTAAATTTGTCCTGTGATTTGGCTTTAGAAGCAATCAAAACTGTTGCTAATGCTTCTACAGTCACCCCTTCCTTCACCCTAATTCGGCAGGGGCCTAAAGAGCCCTTTATGGACTTCACTGAGAGATTAAAAGAAGCAATTGTTAGACAAGTCCCAACTCAAGAGGCCCAGGACACATTGTTGAAAAAATTAGAAATCGAATGTGCCAATGAGGACTGCTAACTGGTCCTCAAATCAATTAGAGACCCTACTCCTCCTGATATGACAAAAGCATGTCAAAATATCGGGTCCAACTCATACAAAATAGCTTTAATGAAAGAAGCATTGGCAGCCTTTAAGCCTTCAGAGGCCACTTGCCATGCCTGCAAACAACGAGGTCATTTTAAAAAGCATTGCCCTGCCCTAAAGCCAACAATACCCCCAGAGGTTTGTCCACGGTACAGAATGGGACTGCATTGGACAAATAGCTGTAGATCCCTTTTTACCATCAAAGGATAGCCCCTGTCTCCTCGGTTGTCTCCCAGAGGGGCCAGGAGACTGAAGTTGAGAAACAGGTAAAAGCCACTCAGGAAGGAGAAAAATCAGTGGAAGTCAGATTTTCATAAGGTTATTGGTTCCTCCCAAATAGTAGAGTTAATCAGCTGTTATTTGCATGTTTCAGTTATTTCTTGAGGCTATAAATATTGTTTCAGATTCCAGTTATGTTATAAGAATTGTCAAAAGACTAGAGGGTGCCTAGCTAAACTGATTAATAACAGGGAAAATATTTTTTTCATAATTGAAAGAGCACATCAAACATTGAAGAAAATGCTGCAAAAACAAAAAAGGGGGAACACAGGATTATCTCCCTGTGAGCAATTGAACAAGGCACTTTATGCTTTAAATTTTTTAAACAGACTGAAAAAAAAAAAAAAATCTTGCTTCTGTAGGTAAGCATTTTGAAAATGAAGTTAAACCTAAAATTTCAAAAAGCTAAGGTGTTGTTTAAGGATGTGATCTGTAGGGGTCAAGAAACTCATGTTCCTTTTTCTTGATTTTTTTTTTGTTATTGTCAGAGTTTTATTAATTATCCCATGTTTACTAGTCTGTATCCCAGATTTGGAGGGTTTTGCCTTGTATTGCAAATCCCTCCCAGGCTTTTCCCTAAACCCCTTCTTTCCAACCCCCACGTGCCCTCAGGATTGCACAGAGACACTTGGAGAAAATGTGGGTTTGCCTTTTTCATTTTGTTTCCAGCTCATTGTTTTCACTCTTAAAATCTGTGTTGGGGACTGTGTTGTTAGTTCTATAGTTATCACTTCATAGTATTTTAAAGACTTATTGGAGGGATCAGTGCAGAAAGTTAGTATGTGATTTTCGGATGTCTGAGATTTTAATTTTTCATTTGTTTTTTTATCCATAAATTATGTGCAATGTATTTAATTGCATCTGATAGGAAGGATTTGAAAGAGAAAAGAAGGTGCTGGGTTAAGGCATATGTTTAAGGTTTAAGAGGCAGAATGGCAGAAAGCTTAGATATAAGAATAAGAAAAAGAGGTGATAATGACTTTAGCAAACAAGCTTTCCACTAGCCAGACACGATTCCTGGTTTATGTCAAATACACCCTACTCACAAACACACTCCCTTCTCTGTTTACATTTTCCTTAGCCTGAAATACAACTGCATCAAGGACTCTAAATCGAAATCTGCAGCTCCTTTTTTCTAGGCCAGTTTTAGCCCTTTAGACTCACTGCACTTATGAAGTACTTTTTAGTCAGATTCAGTAGTGTAGCATAACATGTTCAACCCAGCATGATATGTCTAACACAAACCCCTCAAACTGTAAAACTTAAGGACTGGGTACTATGTCTAGGCTGAAAGCAAATTTGCTGAGTCGATCTTCATTCAAGGCTAGCGTTGGATAAAATGCTACCTTGAATGTGTTTTGTAAGTTGCTACTTGCTCCTGGTTTTTTTCCCCCAACTAACTTCTGGAATTCAAGAGTAGAGAAAGATCAGCTCCAGATGCCCATGCAATTCCTCTCATCACTGTGAGAAACCTTTGTACAATTCTTCTGCTAAGTTCAAACTGAAGTTCAAACCTCAGAGATGGACATTTGGCTTCAATTCAGTTTCTTCTGAAAGAGAAAACTCTGTTCTTGAACCAGCATTCAAAGACTTGGATAACTTCTCCCACTTGCGAATCTGATCCTCCTTTATTTATTTTTTTTCTTTTTTTTTTTTTTGTTTGTTTGTTTGGTTTTTGGTTTGTTTGTTTGTTTTAGAGCCATTGCTCTATTTAATTGCCTCATCACCTCCTGATTTTAATTTTCTGGTTTTCATCAACTACACTTCATTGGAATAGTCCCTAAGGCATTTCTGACCTAACCAAACTAAGTTTGAGTGATTCCCTTACTAATGGTTTAGGAAACTTTGCAGATAACACAAAACAGATCTAATGGTTTCTGTATGATCATTTTTCCGTACAGACTGTGAAGGTGTAAAGGCTTTTAGATCTGTGATCCCCATCTCTTATAACAATCATTTAAGGTAATCATGACAAAGATTTGACTGTACACATTTAGTGGCTTAGAGTATGAGCCATCTCATTATTTCCATGTTAAAGCCTTTAGGGAAAAACATAGAGAAAAAAATCTTTGTTATATGTATTGAAAAATTAGTTTCTGTAAGCATTGGTATGGTGTACATTTAAGTTTGAACACGAGATAGAGGATGACAGGAAATTATTTAAAATTCAGTATTTTAAAATGACAGCTGCAAATTACTTTGATTTTTTAAAAGTATTGTGATGTTTTTAACTACAGGTCAATTACCACTCCATGATGGGACACTTTTTAAAACAGCTCCCTCAGGCTTGTGTGTTCAAATAGATTTTATTCTCTTTAAAACTAAGCCAGGTGTGTTGGTTGTTTACTTCTCCAAATATTTATTTTCCAGTAATTTACATACAATCATGCTAAAATTTTATTGTTAAACTTCATACAGTTGGTGATTGCCCAGCCCTCTAATTTACATCTCTGCTCTCGATGGAGCTGACAGCTCCTACCAGTTGAACATCATCGGCAAACTTCATCCATGCAGACCTTTTGTAATTTTTGTCTGTTTCCTCTTTTTTGGGGTGCTCCAAGCTCCTGAGCTTGGAGGTTGTGATGACTGAATATCAACCAGCTTTCTTGGGCATTTATTCTCTCCAGGGCATTATGCCGCAGAACTGTACCAAGCAGATTTCTGAAGAGGCTAAAGCCTGGTGTCCTGAAGTTCAGGGTCCTGAGCTTCTTGTGTTTCCTCTCCATTGTCCCAAGGACCTCGAATTCCATGATTCCATGGTCACTGCAGTCCAGGCTGCCATTGAGCTTCATAGTCCCCACCAACCCCTTCTTTTTGGTGAGAACAAGGTTCAGCATAGCACCTCTTTGGCTTCTCTATCACTTGCAGAAGTTATCATGAATACATTCCAGGAATATCTGAGATTACTTATGTCCTGTTAGGTTTTCCCTCCAACAGATACTGGAGTATACATTTGGTAAGCTATAAGCTTCATAAATTTAGTTTGTTACACGTTGTACACATCTGTATTTTTACAGAAATAGTTGGAGCACATATGTGTGTATGCATCATCATGGCTAGGCTTTGCGAACAAAGATTTGGGAAGGGCTTTACCCACGCTTGTTACAAGCATGCTGGTGGCTAAAAAGGCCAATATGAGATAGGCAAGTCCAGTTGCAAAAGGCACAGTGGAAAGTCTCCATAGGCAGTGTTGGCGAGGTGTGGCTCTTTCTGTGTTGTCTTTCTTCT
>VXBX01004075.1:7641-18228 GCA_013400415.1 Scytalopus superciliaris
ATTTAAGAGCTCATGATGTTGCAAATGTATAATTCCACTTCTTAATTCAAGATCTTTCAAGCTGGATGTAATGATGCTTTAGCTACTTTGTTGGAACACAAGACCTTTTGTAGATTGGGACTGTAATACTTCAAAAGTCTTTGGATAAAGTTTATGGATGATACATGCAGCAAATATTTTACATTTTCCTAGGCTTTGTCTAAGGAGAAGGATGAATAGCTTAATTTCCTATTTCTTCATTCAAAACATACTTAATGCCAGGAATGAACATCTTTATTGCNTCCTGGAGATGGCCGAACACCTGCTGCTCATGGATTTGGCATTGAATGAATTCCTTGTTGTGCTTTGTTTGTGTGAGTGGCTTTTGCTTTCCCTATTAAACTGTTTTTATACCAACACACAAGTTTTCTGGCTTTTACCCTTCCAATTCTCTCCCTGATCCTGCTTATGGGGAAGTGAGCAAGCAGCTGTGAGGGGCTGGGTGGGTGGCTGGGGTTAAAACATGACAATGTAACAAAGCCTCACTGAAAAAAAGCAATGCATTTTTACAAAGTTAGTCCTAAAAGCACCATGCTCCCCATTAAAATAATAAGATATCCTTTACTCTTTGAATCATCATTCCATATTATTAAACATATAATTTTCCAATGACACTTATCATAATTATTAAAAGTCACAGTACCAATATTCTTTCAATCAGCATGTCATAATACTGCTCAGCAAGCTGAGGACGACAGAGCACAAATCGGCCCAGCAGCTCCACAGCTGCTTCTCGTACACTAGTGGAGTTATCCATTAACCGTCCATGAACACCTCGTTGCATATCCAGCTAAAAGAACAAATAAAACACAGATCCAAAATAAGAAATAAAGATTTCTTTTAAGCGTGACAGAAGACTGCATGTGCATGATGGATGTTTCAGATTCTGTTACCCTGGCTAGAATACTGGGATCTACAGCAACAACCTCAGACAGACACTTCATGGCTTTCGTTCGAACAGCAATTGCATTTTCACCAAGTACACGCAGAATCTAATAAGAGAACAAAAACAAAGATTCATTTGCTTTGGGAAGGTAGCAAACTGTTTAACAGGCAAAAATGCAGCAGAATAACATGTTAAGGATTTAATTAAAATAAGAAGTCCCTTCACTGTAAACTCTACTTTTGCCATTCAGTTGTGGCTTTCATCATGGTTCTTTCAACAGAAGACATGGATTTGGGCACTATAATTTTAAGAATTTCTCTGTATGCAGGTCAGTATAAGTAACACAACCTAAACTAAACTAAACCGCTGGAGTTCAAACATGTCGCCATGACAACATGTTAGTGCTCTTCTCCCCAAAAAAGGAAAGAAACCACACTGGTTAAACAACAGCTTCAAAAGTGACAGTAAGATGCACTGCAAGCAAGTAGGCAAGCTGGCTTGTATGTTCAAATTAAGATAAATTTAATAAGGTAATATTACCGAATGAGCATGCATCTTACAGAAACTATAAAAATGATTTCACCATTTTGCAATTACCCTTTTACTGAGCACATCTAAGATATTGATTTTGCCACATACAACCATGGAAAAATAAAATAATGTATGTACAATATGACATATGAAATGCATGCAAGAAAAAGAAATATAAGCACTTATGTAATCAATACAGAATATGAAAGCACACAGTGTTATCATGGCCTGTTAAATAACCATGCTCAACTATGAACAGATATGGCACACTACCAAAAAAGTGGAATCAGAAATTGATTGCATTTGACTGTAATAAGACTTCCAGCACAGTTTACCTGTGTCAAATAAATATCAAAGCTCTGGGCAAATGGCCTCATAGAGGCCAAGTAGCGAACAATCAAACATGCATCTTCATAGTCCACAGTATCAGAATTCATCCTGCAACAAATCCAATGTTTTAATTAGGACATGTTTATCAAAAATGGTTAAAAATATCAAATGCATGGTTAATAAAGAAATCAGTGGTGCTCATACATACTTTAATGTACTGAACTGAGATGGAGCAGTTCTAATGATGCTGCGAAGAAACTTTTTGCGGCTTTCTGCTCTATGCATGATTTGTCCTGTGGTCTCAACATCTTTTGCATGATGAGTTCCCTCTGATGAATCCTCATCCTTCTGAGATTTAATTGCTTTTTCTGTCTCCATAGTTGTATCACGGAACCACTGAGCTATATAAAACTTCCGAGAAAACTGGAGAAATACAGCAGGATACACAGAAAACAAAAACAACAGACGTAGAAGAGTGAAATTAAGAGATTTATGAGATTGAGTCTAATGCATCAACCATATTTTGGAAAACATGATCAACAGTATATGTTAGGGTGACAATTTAATTGAATCCCTAATATGCATGACCAAAAATCATTTTATTCAGTACGCATTATTGAAATTATTTTTATATAAACTTGACATCAGAAAGCTGAAATTTACCACTAATGATGCATCAGTTTCTGTGTTCTCATCCAGATAATCTAGTAAAGCCTTTTGTAGTTGTTGAATTTCATCTTCTCCTCCTGAAACCTATTGGAAATAGAAAGATATTTATAAAACAGAATATTACACAGTGGTGACTATCATCTGAAAATGTGCATATCCTCATATAAAATACACTGAAGTTAATGTTCTGCAATTATCAATACAATTAACAATTTTTTAATCAATTACTTCTAAGCTTTATAGAAACTAAAACAAATTAGACTGTGGCTCCAAAGTCTAAAAAAGATTAACAGCAGAATAAGACTGATTTTAAAACAGACTGACTGGTTTGATTAATTTTCATTCTATAAAACCTATAAAAGGCATTGTTAGCTCTCTGAGTAATATTACATACTGAAACAATGACTTCTCAGGTGAACAAGGGATAAAAGGCAAAAAAGTCAAATGGACATAAATATGAAACACAAACAACAGTACAAACATATAGGAAACATAAGAAATAAAAATAACTTATCCCTTTGCAAAACATTTGGTATAACTGTTTTCAGGTTTAAAGCATCAATACAGAGAAAGTGCAGCAAGTATGCTCAATCCATCTAGCAAAGAATTTACAGAGGTTATTCCCAAACACCCCTGAGCTCTAGCACTAAAGAATCTTACTCTCTGAGACTCAACTAAGTTTCTATCAGTCAAAACCCTTGAGAACAAACATACATTTTATAAAAATTACACCAAGTGCATAAAAAGCCTATCTACAGAATAGGCTAATATTAATTTTCCTGTGAAGCACTTGCGAGATGTACCAAAAGGATTACATATGAAATATTATGCTGAGAACTATGTATCAGATTTGTAAATATCTAAACAGTATGAATGCTAAAAACAGAATGTTTTTTTACGAGAGGCTATTTTATAGGAAATATGCATATCCTGATCTCTCAAATAATTCTAGCCTATGTAAATTGAACAATGATTTTGTATATGACCATCAGACAATGCAGTTTTCCCTATATAGGGGTTAGAGAACAAATCAGTATCAATTAACTTGTTAACGAATCAGAAACTAACTTTCTCAATACCTACAAGACAACATAAACCCAAAAATATAAAACACCCTATTTCCTTACTGAAATACTGAAATGTGCAAGTTCTTGTAATTGCTGATGCTACAGCAGAAAAAATGAATGAGTTCAAGAATTCAAAACATATCTACAGTGGACATAATACTAACAAAGTTTTATTAATATATATTCAGCACCCTAATATATGTGCAAGTTGTGATTTGAGAGTCTGGCCTCCAACCAATGTTAAATTCAGCAGACAAAAGGCTGGAAAAAAAAGTTGCTTGATGAACCTTAACTGCCTAACTATTTAAAAAGTTAAAAACCCCAGAACAAATAAAAAGAAGCTGTGAAGCCCACAACAAATCATATTCAATACTGATAATAAAAGTAGAAGAATAATTTCTGGCTTAAACTTCTTCAGGTACAAAACATTTTTCTTCTTCAGCAATAAAATATGTAACTTCTAACCCTCAACTTCTGTATGAACAGTATAGATTGAGAATCTTGTCACAAATGTAGCACATAATATAGCTTGCAAACAACATGTGGAAAAATGTACACTTACAAATCCAGAAGACTGGCATATCAAGAGATAAACTAATGAAAAGCATGTAGGAGTGTTCAAATCAATTTGACAATCTATGACAGATTTCTATGAAAAAAAATCTACTGTTTAAAAATGTCAAAACAGAATAGATTTTCTCCTACATCTATTTATACAGTTCATGAGTCCAAACCACAATATACAGAGTTAAAAGCATTCATCAATCATTGGGGAATATCCTGGTAATGATATCAGAGGTTAGAAGGAAATATCCAACACAGTCTAAGTATTCAATTCAGCAGGAAAGAAAAACATGTAGAGATATGTCCTAGTTGCAGCATCCAGGACCAGTTTATCACTGTGTGGGTGTAACCAAACCTGTGTATTCTACACCCCCTATGTAATTTCTGATGAACTGTTAATAATGGATCATTTGCAGCAGCTGCATGGGGCACACCTGACTCCTCAGGCTACAAGCTGGGTGTTAAGGAATCCTGTGAGATAGGAGAGTGTTCCTTTCTTCACACCAATGACTCAGATGTGATAACGCCCCTTTGGGGAGCCATTAGCACCTTCACACCCAGCCTGAGGGGTCATGTCTGCTAATGGGCCATCAAAGATTCCAAAAATATCCTGTGACTCAAAGTTAAATCACCCATTGTGAAACTCCCTGCCCTGGGAGAGGTACTGGGCATTCCTACCTGAACGTGAGCATATATAATCTTCAGGTTTTGGGACTTCTAGTACCACTTGTTGGATCCAGAGGAGGACCAGAACCTCAACAGGACTGTGACTGCCACTCTTGACCAGACCATGACCATCATCCTCGCCAATAGGTTTTACTTTCCTTTTACTTTACACTCAGGGGACCATGTGGCGCTCAGCACAGGGGCTAGCTAACACCACTTGGTTCGTGCCCCAGGGTGCTGGGTTATACATCTGTTCTTTGTGGGTTAAAACCAATTTTTCTCTGTATCACTGTATTTATTGTAATCTTTTTAGTAAATCGTAGCTCTGACTTGTAATCTCTTTTGAGTTGGGTTCATTTCTCCTGCTGGTTTACCTTTAAACCAGCACAAGATAGAAGCTCATTTCTGAATGAAAAGATTAATTGAAGATACTTCTGATGACTAAAGCTGAATATGTCTACCAATGGATCTTATTTTCTTGCCTTTTGAGCAACTAAGTGAAGCTTAGGTGTCACCTATACATTTTCAAGTAGTTATTTATTTTTATATTGCAAAGCATTTATAAACAACACAATCTCTACCCTGACTGATGGTACTGAATAGTATACAGATGGTACTGTACAGTATACACTTTCCACAATGTACTGTCTGCCATCATTGATGTTAATCTTCCTGAGTAACTGAAAAAAAACTTTTAGCACTCAATTGCCCACAGCTATTTTATTTTCTGCAGATGTCAATGCCTAGTTACTGCCTGATCCTGCAAAAAACCCAAAACAAATAGAAAAATTCAGATCACCACTCAGGTAGGTATCTTTTTAGAATATCTTTTGATACTACCATATAACTTCTGGAGGTAAGGAAAGAGAAAAGAATTCTTCTGAAATATTTCCCTATGAAGTCTAATGTACAACTGTCAAAATCACTGCCAACAGAGGAGAATTATAACCTATTAGCACATAGAAGTATAAATTATAATAAGCCATGAACGTAAAGATTTGATATTATACATAGTACAATATTCTAATTGACAAAAGTAATAGGAAGTATCGGCCTTCTAAAGAAGTAAATGAATTTTGATTCTTTATTTGAATGCCTGCAAATTGCACAAGATTTTTCTTCAAAATAAATCTGTAACAGTCATTATAAAATACATATATTAGATCTGGAATCTTTTCAGGTAACTGAAAGGGAAATAAACTTGATATGACTACTCAACTTTAGATCTAATCATGCTGAGAACAATTACTTCAGAAAGAAATATATAGCATCCATAAGAAATGTGAAAGTTCACATTTTTAAAAGGACATATAAGACCCAAGATTTTTTTATTGTACTATAGAGAGCCCAAATATATACACTGCTTCATTAATTGCTGCCACCCTTGCAGATTTGGAGACATTTTGATAAGCAGCATTAACAGAAATGCAAATATGTATTCTCTAATGAAAGATATATGTGCAAGTACAGTAAAAAAAAAAAAACAAAAAAACACAAAAACAACACTCCTACACACACAGCCCCCAATACCAGGTCCATCACATAAAAACAAACCTTACAGGCATAACAGTTTAACTCTCAAAAGTCTGTGTATGAGTGCCATAAACTCAATTACCATTTGGCAATAGCAAATGCACGTACATACATACACATATTTATTCTAAGGCCTCTTAAGATATAATCCAACTGTCATGACATTATTTCTTTTATATTGTCACCAGAAAACTGGTTTTACCATTTTAATTAACCACTTAAAATGATCACTAGGGAGATGGTGTGAGGAAGACATGAATACTTATAAATTGAGTATATTTGATTCAGAAATCTGAATAACAATGAAAACTCATTTTCCACAATGGCAGTTTTTCACACATCTTTAAAATGTTTAAGCTTTTAAATAGATATGTCTCAATCCAACTGGCATGGGAACTTTCACACACCTGTTTGAGTATTCTGGCTATAGAACCTTGATCCATTTTGCTAGTGACTGCATCTTTCCTGAGTCTTGCAGCTACAGTTCCAAGATAGTCAAGTGATGCAACTCTTAATGCCATTTCTGTAGATTTGTTACTGAACTGGTGAACCTAAGAAAAGAAGAATAAATTGATATAAAAATTATTTATTTATGCAACTGAGATTCTTCTCACAAGACATTGCTTGACCTTATTAAAAATTCTACCTAACTTCTGAGCTGCATAAAATTATGTAATTTACTATTACATCACAGATACACTCCTTACTTTACATTAATATTTTTTTCCTTTATTGGGTCTTTCTTTCTACAAATATGCCTGTTAGGTTTTTTTAAAATATGCATTTTTATAAAATAAACAGGACATGTAGTAGAGCAGATATCCTTTGCAATAGCATAGCACCATCTTACAACTTCCTCATTATTCACACAAGTATAAAGAAAGCTACATTTTACCAGGAACAGGACCATAAAATACTTTCCAAATAAACAGTTCAAATTACTGTATTAATTGCATTGTAATACTGAAGAACAACTCTCAAAAACATGCCAACAAAAATATTCACATTCTGTAAAATGTCTCGATCCATAAGTAAATGTGCTACTTACTTTAAGACGAAACTTGTTTTCAGGTTCTATGCTAAATGAATAGTCCAGAGAAGTATGGGACTGAGGGAGCAAAGTCCCTCCCACTGTGAGTGAAGATCAGGTTTGTGACCACCTGAGGAACCTGAATGTACATAAGTCTATGGGACCTGTTGAGATGCATCCCAGAGTCCTGAGGGAACTGGCTGATGTTGCCAAGACACTCTCCAGGATATTTGAAAAGTCATGGCAGTCAAGTCCCAGGTGACTGGAAAAAGGGAATCATTGTCTCCATCTTTAAAAAGGGTAGAAAGGAGGACCCTGGGAACTACTCACCTCTGGGCCTGGGAAGATCATGGAACAGACCCTCCTGGAACCTCTGCTGAGGCACATGGACAGGGAGGTGATTTGGAACAGCCAACATGACTTCACCAAGGGCAAGTCCTGCCTGACCAAACTAGTGGCCTTCTATGATGGAGTGACTCCATTAGTGGACAAGGGAAAGGCTGCAGATGTCATTTATCTGGACTTCTGTAAATCCTTTGACATATTTCCTCACAACATCCTCTCTAAATTGGAGAAAGATGGGTTCAATGAGTGGACTGTCGGATGGATAAGTGGTTGGACAGTCGCAATCCGAGGTTCGTGGTCAACAGTTCAGAGTCCTGATGGACATCGGTGACAAGTGGTGTCCCTCAGGGGACCCTATTGGGACCAGTGTTATTTAATATCTTCGTTAATTACATAGATCAAGGGATCAAGTGCAGCCTCAGCAAGTTTGCCAATGACACCAAGACGAGTGGTACAGTGACACACCTGAAGGAAGGGGCCATCCAGAGGGACCTGGATAGGCTTGAGGTGTGGACCTCATAAAGTTCAACAAGGCCAAGTGCAAGGTGCTGCACCTAGGTCAGGGCAAGCCCCAGTATCAGTCCAGGATGAGGAATGAACAGACCGAGAGCAGCCCTGCCAAGAAGGACTTAAGGGTGCTGCTGCATGAGAATCTGGATGTGCCCTGGCCATGTGTGCTAACAGCCCAGAAACCAACTATGTCCTGGGCTGCATCAAAAGAGGAGTGGCCAGCAGGGAGAGGGAGGTGATTCTGCCCCTCTACTCTGCTTTGGTGAGACCCCACCTAGAGTACTGTGTCCAGCTCTGGGGTCTCCAGCACAGGAAAGACATCAACCTGTTGGAGTGAGTTCAGGAGATCATCAGGGTGATCAGAGGGCTGGAGCCCCTCTCCTATGAAGACAGACTAAGAGACTTGGGGCTGTTCAGCCTGGAGAAGAGAAGGCACTGGGATCACCTTAGAGCACCTTCCAGTACCTGAAGGGAGCCTACAAGGAAGCTGGAAAGGGACTTTTTACAATGGCATGGAGCAACTGGACAAGGGGGAATGACTTCAAACTGAAAGAGAGTAGGTTTAGATTAGATATTAGGAAGAAATTCTTCCCTTTGAGGATGGTGAGGCCCTGGCACAGGTTGCCCAGAGAGGCTGTGGCTGCCCCATCCCTGGAAGTGTTCAAGGTCAGGTTGTATAGGGCTTGGAGCAACATGGTCTAGTGAAAGGTGTCCCTGCCCATGGAAGGGAGTTGGAACTAGATGAGCTTTAAGGTCCCTTCCAAACCAAAGCATTCTATGATGCCATGAACAATTACAGGAATTAGTCTGACTTTATTCTCAATGAATATGAATGAAGAGAGCATCTAAAGGAGGCCATAAAGATGGTAAAGAGTCTGGAGGGGAAGTCTTATGAGAAGGGGCTGAGGGTACTTGGTCTATTCAGCCTGGAGAAGAGACTGAGGGGACACCTCATTGGGGTCTTCAACATCCTCACAGAGGGCAGTGAAGGGGCAGACACTGATCTCTTCACTCTCATCGCCAGTGACAGGATCCGAGGGAATGGCCTGAAGTTATGTCAGGGGAGGTTTAGGTTGGATACTAGGAAAAGGCTCTTCTCCCAGAGGGTGGTCGGGCACTGAACAGGCTCCCCAGGGAGTGGTCATGGCCCCTGTGAAGCAAGATAACACGCAGGTACCCCTGAAATGCCAGGCAGTGGAAGGAGTTCAGGAATATTTATTCCAAATTTAAGAATGCTACACTTATAAGGGAAAAACCTAACAGCGCTGCAAAAAGCACTGGGCCTGGGAAAGGCGTGCCTCCTATTCTCTTCAAGGTTTTTATCTTTGCTGGCCTCCTCCTCATACCAGAGAGAGAGACTGTAAGCCTTCTCTGGAACGCAAGAGAAAACATCCAAATTATCTTTGAGAAAGGTGATTCTTCTTAAGCAGGAAAATGTTCCTAAGCGAAACAAGCTCCAGTCTCCTTGTCATAAATCTTCCAGAAAGGGTATCTACACTTACAGCCCCAAACCTGCCAGAGCTCAAGGAGCATTTGGACAATGCTCTCAGGCACATGGTGAGATTGTTGGGGTATCCTGTGCGGGGCCAGGAGTTGGACTTGATGATCCTTGTGGGTCCCTTCCAACTCAGCATATTCTGTGATTCTATGAATATCTGCACTTATTAGATGCTACAGAATGGCATTTTTAATGTGGAAAACATCATGGAATATTAGAGGTGGACTTCCATGACAAACTGTATACATATGACCTTTATTAAGTTCCATATCAATGATCTTCTGACCTAAATTTTATTTATATGCATTATATAATAGTGATATATGTTAGAAAATCCTTACATGCTGCATGTGTGTCAATAATCAGAAAGCATTACTGTAATAGTTTGAGTTGAAATAAACAAGTTTCATTGTAATAAGAAATAAATTAATATAATAGTTAAAAACAAGAATCCTTTACCAATAGCCTTCCTAATAAGCTAAGTAGCAACTCTGCAGCTGGCCATTCTGGTTTATTGACAGTTGAAAGAAGATCTTGAATGAAGTTCTCAAACAGTGGCCTGTAATCTTCTTCCCCTTGTTTACTGCCACACCTGTTTAAATCAAAATGCATTTTATAAGTGAATTTGAGAGCCATTTAAGCTTTTCTTCTGATGCAAACAGAGCTAATCCTATTTTTAGTCAGAAAACAAGTTTTATGCAATTCTAAAAAAATGTGAAATATTAGCAGAAAAATGTTTTTTTTCCATTTATAGACAAATAGTTTACACAGGTATGACTCCAAGTTGCAGTGCAAGCAAAGCAGCTAATCCAGGATAGCAGAATTTTGTTCCCAAGATTTTTTATTTATCATTTTGAGTTAAAGTCTGCATTAACTTGGATGGACAAAGTAGGTAAAATTGTAAAGCTCAACCTAGAGT